>CALNHX010002969.1:0-162400 GCA_940337035.1 Agriotes lineatus
TGACTAGCTTTTGCTTTCGAAAAGGCTTACGCTAACGCAAGGAATTATTCTTTATAAATCTGTGACATCAATTAACAATTTTGAAAATGCGTGTAAGAGTTTAAAAGGTAAAGTAAGAAGTGGGTGCTCAAATTTTAGAAAAAATTCAATTCAGTAATGAAGAAAATCCTTGGTTATACTATCTTAAATAATTATACATTTCGAATGGCAAATTTGTTGAAAGCTTTGATGGAGCTTCTAATTTTATCTCGGAATTTGTAAATGCTTCTTGCACATCTGTAAACGTTGAAAAATCGTTTTCAATATTTAAGTACCTACACGTTTTCAGACAGAAGACTTGAGCTTCTTCTTTAAAATTCTGAAAAGCATTTGCTTGCAAGATATATTTATGACGATGAATAATTTACGAATTTTGTTGGTATTGTGTGTGATTTTTATTGAAATAGTTGCTTTATGCTGATGTAAATAATTTTAAGAATGATTAACATGAGTAAAATAAAATATTGAATACATACTCTCTTTGTTCTCTGAATGTCATTTTTTGGCAGTGGTCTATTATGATATGTTTTTCGGACTTTTTCCACTGTCTAGGGTGTAAATCACACAACGTTTCGGGAGTTTTGATCTATTCCCGTCTTCAGGTGTTCCTGGTTAGTCCTGAGAAGGACTGATATTATACGTTTTGCTACGTAAATTTGTGCCTCCGTCGGGGTTTGAACCCGGGACCGCTGATCGCTAGTCTGCCACTCTAATTACTAGGCCACCAGGGCGGTTATATATTTTAGTTGTAAACTTATACCACCAGACCACCACATACAATGGGATAACGCATCAATTTTAGCTAAAGAGGAAAACAGATTCCGTAGGAAGCTGAAACGCTGGCAGTAGAACCAATTAGCCAGGCTAGCGCAGAACTAAAGCCCATTTGGATGCCACTACTGCGCAGAGAATTACAAAAATATATAACCGCCCTGGTGGCCTAGTGGTTAGAGTGGCAGACTAGCGGTCAGCGGTCCCAGGTTCAAACCCTGGGGGAGGCACAAATTTACGTAGAAAAACGTATATCAGTCCTTCTCAGGACTAACCAGGAACACCTGAAGACGAGAGTAAATCAAAACAGTGGAAAAAGTCCGAAAAACATAACATACTCTCTTTTTTTGAAATTTTATAGGTGTATGATTAATCTACCATTAATTATATTTTTAAATTCTGCATAAGTAAATCAGATGGCATATGCACATGCATATTTCTGAAATTTTCTGCATATTTTTACCAAATAGCGTGCGCATATATGCTCATATTTTGGTAATAATGAGCTGCATATATTTCGTTCTCTAGCAGTTTCCAACCGGGATAAGTAAGAGAAAATTTTATCGAACATCAACCAAAAAGATTGACTTAGTTGATCTTTGACTCAGTAATTAGATTACTATAAAATTTTCAATGAAGTGGACCATAAGAAGAATACGTTTGATATGCTTAGGGGACGACTGTATGAGCAGAATGCAATGCTGTGGGTAGTTTAGGCATTTTAAAGCAGCAAGCACGTAAACCCTTGAAGATCCCCAGTTTGGACGATCATCCACGTCATCAGACGACAACCATGTAAACACAGTTTGCATTGTGATTCATGGAAATCGCCGTTTAACCATCGAAGAAGTTGCTGAGGAAGTGAACATCAGCATAGGACCATGCCGTGCGATTTTGACTGAAAAACTTGAGATGCATCGCGTCTTCGCAAAATTTCCTATGCCATGCGTCACTCCTTATTCCCCAGTAACTGGCCAAATATGAAACAAGTGTTGTGCCCCAAGCACCCTACTCTAGAAATGGCCCCAGCAGATTTCTTGCCATTTCAAAAGTTGAAGATATCCTTACGTAAAAAAGTAGTGTTGTCATTTAACTGTTATAATTACTTGTATTCAAATAGAGAAAAAAACAATCATTTGGATTTTTAATAAAAAAAACTGGGTTTTTATTTGAATATTTGTTTTTACTGACAAAAAAACTCCTCATTTGTTACAACTCTACATAGAGGATATTCAGGAAAATGCGACACACGAGCTGGGCACCATCCCAGAAGCAAGTTGCAGGAAACATTCCAAGAATGGAAACAACGTTGGGAGTAATGTATTGCAAATGAAGGAAACTACTTTGAAGGAGACAATGCTAAATAAAATTACACCACAAGAAATAAAGTTTTTACAGCAAAAGTTAGTTAACAGGTTGAAATTAAATGTCTGCAGGGATCATCGATGTACTGATGAAGTTTTGTTAATGAAAAAAATATAAAGCGTGATACGTTCTTAGCAAATAATTTTGTCTACACTGCTAAACTTGTTATTATATGTATGTATGTATAATCTGTAACCTCATTTACCTTGCGGTGTAGAGGCTGTGCTTCATGCGCTGGCATCTGGTGGTACAATGCTCAACTTGCGCCGGATTCGGGATACAGAGTTGGGGCGCGCCTCTGGTGCTTGCGCAGCAACCAATGTGTGAGTTGTGTGTCTTGGTGATGTGTTGACCTTGTTACTCTATCTCTTAGGTCTATGGTTTTGAGTAGAGCACAGTTATTTGGCGCCCAACTGTGAACGGTCTTACTGAGCCCGATGCTAATCGCCAAGGATATGGAAAAATTCCGACCCCGGCGAGATTCGAACCGAGGACTTGCTTAATGCAAGCCTGGTGCTTACCCATCTGCGCCACGCAGCTTCTTTAAACTTGTTTTTTGTGTACACTACTAAACTTGTTATTTATAAAAGCAAAATGGGTCCTTCTTCAGTTAATTAATGTACCTATGTTAATGTTTCAAATAGAAGTGCATAAACTGTCCTAATACCAGGAAAAATTATTTGAACTGAATTTTCATAGAATTAAAATTAGAAATTGTTTAGATATTAATAGCCATTGGTTAAAACAAAATAATTGCTAACAGTTGATTCCTGTCTTCTAAGGTTAAGTAAACTTTTCCATAATTATCATGTTTGGTATTTCTTAGGACTGTTGATATCGACTATTGATGGATACGGCACAGTTGTTTAAACAAACAGGACTGCTTAATATTCAGCAATTGTTTCAGCTATCTAGCATCATATATTTACACAAATAATCGTATTTAAACAAACAAGTTAGGCATGTATATGAAACTAGAGCAAAAACCGTATGCACCCTAACAGTTTCTTTGCAAACTAAAACTAAAACCCAAAACAGATTTCATTATCTGGCACCAAAATTATACAACCAAAGTCAAAATGATATAAAAAATATTAAACCTTTAAAAACTTTTGCTCTTAAAGCTAAGCTTTGGATAAAGAGTAATACAATAAACTGTAAACTGTAAAAGCATAAATTATATATAAACATATTTTTATTTGTTTGCATATATCTTAAATTAAATAGATATCATCTGCACACACAAGTCATTTGACTTTGTGCAAGGTGACCTTTTTGGACAAAATCATGGTTAACCAACTCCTTACCAGAACACATTTTGTTTATTAATTTACAAGTATAATAATATGATTTGGTTATAACGATATATGTACTTGAGTGTCACCAATATATTATTATTATTATTATACTGGTTGAAGAAGGTGAAATATTAGGTTTCTTACAATGCAAGTACAAAATAGAATTTTAAAACGAAACATTTCTGTATACAGATCACAATAAAAATGTAACAAAAAGTTAAAAAATCAATTATAGTTATTGAGCATTTAGATATAGAGCTTTGCAGCACATTTTTTGTTCAGAAAATGAAGTTATTAACACCTTTTCTTATTTAAGTGATGAGATTAAAAAATGGAAATTTCATAAATTTTGAATTAAGGTATGAAATTACTTTTATAATTAAAATGAAGTTGAGCAGTTACTTAGAACTCACTAAAAGTGGAACACTAATTCCAAATTGAATAGTATAGTAAAATTACTTCGGTATTCCTTTTTTTATTAGGAGAGAAAACAATAAATCATAAATAATTATTTACAGCTAAATATGTGTTTAAACAAAGGAGTTTCTGATGATATCAATGATATCAACTTTTGCCATTTACTGGAACATCCTTTTCTACATTATTGAATATACAAAGAGCAGGGATAATGCTTTGAAGCTGCAAAAATGCACACAATCTACTATAAATCGTATTCTTAAGATAGGTATTAAAAAACCTTTCCAAATGATTAACAAACAATTCGTAAATTTCCAAAGTTGATTGTAAATTCTAGTATTATATTTCGTTTTTTATAAATTCAACGATACGATATGGCGATGGCTATTATGTATAAAACAATTCAAATTTCAAATGTTCTGAAATTATTACTTTGAATTTTAAAGCCTGAACTACAATAGTTTTGTGAATAAAATAATTATTGAAACCTGATTAAAGAGATGTTGTTAAAAGGCAACGATGGAAATGGATCAGAAACACACTAAGGAAACCGATCACTGACATAACCCGGCAAACGATGGTATATAACATTAAAGGAAAACGAAAACAGGGCAGACTAGCTTTGACATGGAGAAGAAGTGTTGACAATGAAGTTAGAGTGCGTAAAATATCCTGGAACCAAGTGAAAGTGTTAGCAAAAAACAAAACGGGATAGAAAGAGTTCGTAGAAAGCAAAAAACAAAATGGAATAGAAAGAGTTCATAGAATCAATTTGTAGCTTTGTGGATAGTCAACTCAACTCAACTCAAATTCAAGCGGAGTAAAATGTAAAATGAAGTATACTGAGACATAGTGTAAGACTGACCTTACGCTATGTAGTAAAAACTGTTATTGAAACGCCCATGGGCGCTCTATGATCCCGGGGGGATCAACAGGAATGAAGAAGAAGAGAAAGATGTTAGTCCAGAAATAAAATATGTAAATGAGAATCTGTACGCTTTTGAAAAAACATATCACTAATTTGTATGTGAAATGTCATATATTGTAGAAAAGCAAAATTCAAGGGATTTTTGTCGTAGAAGCATGGTTTTGATTTAATGTGCTGCATTTTGTTTAACAAAAAAATTTAAGACCAAACCGAACCCACCTTACACCTCTTCGATATTAAATGCAAATTTGTATGAAGGCGAATTTTCACATATGTAATATTTTTTCATATAAAGACATGGTACTACTTAGAGGAATTTTTTCCTTTAGGTTAGGAAAACCTACTCTCATGCTCAGTGAACATATTTGATTATCAACGGAATAGAAATCGTAGGTTGTGAACCACCACAAACGAAATTGAACTCAACCCGCTTATTAGACTTGTTACATTCAACTTGATTAGAAAAATATTGATGTTGGGTTTCAAGCAAATCCATCGACGACAGCTTGCAGGAATTATAATAAAAAAATTACATTGTGATAGACGGTACATCAGAATTTGTTACCATCAGTATTGTGTATTATACAGATTTTTAGGTTAAAGAATGACAGATAGGAAATGTTAGCAGTATCGGAATTGGATCTGTTTTCTACAGAGTAGGAGGTATTTAAGTGTTAAAGTATGTGCCTCATTTTATTGTTAAATACAGAATGAAACTATAGACCCTAACTTATACAGGGTGTCTTGGTTTTTTCCTGCAAAATTTATCTGTAGAAGATTAAAAGCGCTTGAAGTGGATTTTGGGAGAAAAAGCTGCGGAGTATAAAGAGTAGAACGAGTGCGAAATGGAGTGATAATTAACAGAATGAACATAGATCACTCTATCCTAGACACAATAGATAAAAAGCAATTATTATGGTATGGACGCGTAAGAAGAATGGATGACACCAGATGGCCCCAACGATTATTTGAATGGATTCCAAATACTAGAAGAAGGAGGGGACGTCCTTTACCAGATGGAAAGAAAAGGTGGACCAAGCAATGAGAATAAGGGATCTCCAGGAGGATGACTGGCTAGCTCGAAAACAATGGGGACTAAGAAGTAAAAGGCGGCGTCAGCCATAGGAATTCGCAATATACAGGGTGTTTGTAGATCGCTAGACAGCTCGTAACTTCATTATTAATAGAGATATCGAAAAGAACTTTCTTTTATTTTAAATGCCAGTATAGAACCTACAAATTGACTTAAAAATGACTTTAAGCCAAGGCCTCCTATTTTTACGTAGTGATACACAACTTTGGTTTTTTAAATGGAACACCCTGTATATTTTTAGATATTTGAAATCAGCCCTAAAAGTGCTTTATGATAGTATTCTTAAATTGAAATTTTGCAACTTATTATTTTTCAAATTTTTTTTAGCCGAAGTAGGCCATAAATCACGCAAAATCACTAACAATCGAACAAGAAATGCAAAACAAACCCCACTTGGCTCTAAAAATATCTCATGACCGAATTATAGCGTCAAAGGTACTAAAACAATTGAAAACTATGTTTTTTTAAATGGAGTAATATGAGTTTCATTAAACAGTTGAAAATTACAATAAAAGAGCTTTCCAACGGTGTACCATATTCGCCATTTCGTTTAGAAGTAGCTTTTAAAAATCAAAATTACGTAAAACGATTTAAAAATAAATGTTATTGTTAATAAAACTCATATTATTCCAATTAAAAAAACATAGTTTTCAATTGTTTTAGTACTTTGGTGCTATAATTCGGTTATGAGAAATTTTTAGAACCAAGTGGAGTTTGCTTTGCATTTCTTGTTCAATTGTTAGTGATTTTGCATATTTAATGGCCTACTTTGGCTAAACACTTTTTTAAATTTTTTAAAATAATAACGTTCTAAATTTAAATTTAGGAATGCTGTCATAAAGCACCTTTAGCGCTGATTGCTGATCTGCAAAAATATACAGGGTGTTCCATTTAAAAAGCCAAAGTCGTGTATCACTGCGCAAAAATAGGAGGCCATGGATTAAATTGATTTACGTCAATTTGTAGATTGTGTACTGGCATTAAAAACAAAAGAAGTTTTTTTCGATATCTTTATGACTAGTGAAGTTATGAGCTGTCTAGCGATCTACAAACACCCTGTATATATATAATATATATATAATACCTATATATATATACATATATATATATAATTTTTCTGTAGATAGTAAATGTTATTCTAATCAAAGAGTTTTATATAGACTTCTACTTTTTTCAACTTCTCAACAAGTTACAGTATGTTGCAAAAGAAATACGAACATTTATTGATGTAACAGAACAAGAAAAAATTAATAAAAAAGGAGCGTAATAATTCTCATGGGCACGTAAAATAAAAACAAACACATTATACTAAATGTTCAAAATGACTTTCACCGTAACTGACAGCTCGTCACGATGGCTTCTTGCACACAATTTAGCATTTCGACGTTATTCTTTAACATATTACAGGCAGACCTCACCTTTCGCGGAGGTTACATTCCAGAAGAATGCCGCGATGCGCAAAATCGAGATGTGCAAGTAAACACATAGATGATAAGAACGGGGTTAGGTTCTATTAATTAGATTTATTTATACTATGCAACCTCAAAAAACCAAAACTTTTCTGTGTTTTTTGTCTGGCAAATCTGAAGCAGAAACTTTATGCTTGCGCTTTGAAGACATGGTTTTCCGTGTTTTAAAAACTAAACTCAATTTAATTTTTGGCAGAAACGCTCAAGAAGACAGTAAAGCTTGAACTAAAATTCCATACGTAACATAAGTCTTCCACTTGAATCTAAAGCTCGAATGTCCATTTGTTTATTCAAGATATAATTTTACAATTTATTACAGGTCCAATTTGGTAATAAGAGATTCAAAGAAATAGAGTCGATAAGTGTGTTTAGAAGTTCGTGATAAATAATGTTATTTAGGTGTTCATGACAAAAGCACATGAGTCTGCTTTATTTACTTACGGCCGGTCTTATAAAGGTCACTAATCTGACGTTAACTTTAAATCACTGTTAAAATAAACAAAAGCTCATCAAAACGTTGGCTCTTACGACATATTATTCATTAGTAAACAAATTTTTATGCGCTTTTGTTTATTTTAACAACAAATTAAAGTTAATGTCAGATTACTGGCCTTTATAAGACCGGCTGTTAGTGTGTGAAAGTTGAAACAGTTGGCAATTCCATCTGTGAACGGCAAAGCAATCCGCGAACGGCAAAGAAAAAGGAGTACAAAGGTGCCCCGCGTAAAATCAAATCAGTGAACCGCAAAGCCGCGAACGGCGAGGTCTGCCGGTACAAGTATTTTCAATGCATTCTAATAATTCGTGTCGGGCGCCCACCGATGTTCTGCATACTTCTGATTTTAGATAGCACCAACTATGAAAATCCAAAAGTGTAATATCTAAGTGAGGTGGCCATTGAACATTTCCACCATGGCAAAGCCAATGCTGATTTTAATGGATGTTTAACCAGTCTCTCGCCAATCAGCCGTAATGAGCTGGTGCAGCATCTAACTGTTTGAATAAATGATTCTATGAGTAAATAAGAAAGTAACACCTAAGTGTTTGGTCGTTGTATTCTTAATTGTTTATCTGAATGCAGTACGTATCTGAAGAATATGCTGATACACAGATGACATTAAGTACAGTTGATGGCGGTGTGAGTGCGGCACTACAAACTTAGTGCAACCAATGTCCAGTTCGTATTCCTTGTTGAAAAACAAAATTAACTGTACATTTAACAGAACTGCTTAATCATAGCCCCTTAATATTATAATTCGTTCATAATATTCCATAACTATTGCTGTACTATTGTTAAAATAAAATGTCTTGTATATTAATAACATCTGATGTTGCTTAAGGCAGAAAATCGGAAGAAAGGAGAATATTGTAGTAACGATAGATCGGAGAGCATATAGCCAGCCATATGTACTATTTTGTGTATTTTAAGGTGCTGAGTAAATTCCGAAATTTTTTGAATACCTTGTCAGGGTACCCTGCATCTGTATGCACTTTCTTTAGTTCAGCTAATTGATTACTATATTGAAAATTACTGTTAGATACGCAATAAGCAGATTGGTAAAAGGAATCAGATGTCTTTTGTTACAAGGCACCAGTTTATTTACTACAACCTGAAAAACATTGATAACTGGCTATTTGCAGGCAACACTTCCAAGTTAAAGGACCTTACGTCAGATGTTCTGCGTCTAGTAGAAAGGAGCGAACCAAGTTAAAGGAGGAACTACTACATACAGTCTTCAAGTAAACTGTTGCTAAATTTAGACTAAAATGAAAGAAAAATTTCTTTGACTATGTCCAACCACCTGAGAAAGCTTTCTGCATACAATGTTTAAAGAGAAGTGCTACATATACAGGGTATCAGGAAAGTCAACCGTGTTACTTCAGGAAATGCTAGGGGACGCTATATGGAGTCGAAAGGTCCTAATCCATTTTTGGCTTAGATGCATAATTTCTTCAGAATTCGCTGTTGAAATCGGTACCGCAAATTTTGTGAACTGCTGTATGGTACCTACTGCGTTTTTAGTTTTTGATGTTTTTTTTTCAATTGATGTCGATGTAATAAATAATTGCGTGTTTGACTTTTGTAGTAAAAATATACACCGTGCAGGAGTATGCTGATATGTTTTTTGTGTATGGTGTTCCGGTGATGTTGGGTCTGTGAGTACGTGTATATTTTGTCTTCATTGTTGGATTGGATTGTTGGACAGGCAACTATTGTACCCATATTTAAAAAGGGAAATAAAGGAGAATGCGGTAATTATAGGGGAATTAGCATTATAAGTTCGATTAGTAGACTGTACGGGAGAACAATAAAAAATAGGTTAGAAAAGGGAGTGGAAAACATAGAAGAGCAGAGTGGATTTAGAGCAGGGCGGTCTTGTATTGATAATATTTTCTGTATACAACAACTATTAGAAAAAGACAAGCATGTGGTATCGAAAAGCATTTAGTATTCGTGGACCTACATAAGGCATACGATAGTGTACAGGGTTATTCATTATAAATTACCCACCCCTTATCATCGTTATTATTGTCTATAGAAAAAAAAGTTTTAAATAAAAGTTGTGTGGTTATGACTGAATTTTGTTTAAATGCTATCAAAAGTGCAGTGGCGTACAGGTTTAAGGGGATACAAAAAAGTAATATATTTTTTAAATGGAACACTCTGTATATTATTAAATTTTTGGAATGACCTTTTTCTCCTGATTTCAAAAATATATTATATGTTACCCCTATATTATACCGTTTTTGAGTTATTAACCGTCGAATATCTTAGTTAAAGTAGTTACTGTAAATATGGAAAAGTTAACATTATTAAAGTAAGCTATGAAAATGACAACTAATGTTTGATAAGTGACATTTATTTAATGAAATAATCAAAATGGTTTACAGTGAGGAAGAAAAAGTCCAAATATTTACTTGTTATACTATACAAAATAATAATAAATAATAATATTCGACGTTTAATAACTCAAAAACGGTATAAGGTAGTGGTAACATATGGTATATTTTTGAAATCAGGAAAGAAAGATCATTCCAAAAATTTAATAATACACAGTGTGTTCAATTTAAAAAAATATATTACTTTTTTGTATCCCCTTAATTATGCACGCCACTGTACTTTTGATAGCATTTTAACAAAATTCAGTTATAACCACATAACTTTTATTTAAAACTTTTTTTTCTATAGACAATAATAACGATGATAAGGGGTGGGTAATTTATAATGAATAACCCTGTACCTATTAAAAGAATGTTTGAAGTGTTAGAATCCAAAAACATTAGTATACCACTAATTAATGCAATTAAAAACCTATACAAAAACAAAAGTATAGTAAAAATTGGGAAACAGGCGTCAAAGGAGATCTCCATAAATAAAGGATTAAAACAAGGTTGCTGCTTATCACCGACGTTGTTTAACATATATGCAGTAGAAGCTTTGAAGAACTGGAGACGAAAATGCGAACAGATAGGCGTAAAGATAGGAGATTCGGTTCTATATACATTGCTATTTGCGGATGACCAGTTAGTGGTTGCAGAGGACGAGGATGGCGCTGGCTATATGAGTAGGAAACTCAAGGAAGAATACAATAAGTGGGGATTAGAAATGAACGTAGAAAAAACTAAATATTTAGTAGTTGAAGGGAAAAGTAAAGATTTACAATTAGAAAATGAGACAATTGGTGCCTGCGAAGAATTCAAGTATTTAGGAGTAACGATAACAAAAGAAGGCTCAAGCAGTAAAGACATACACAATAAAATCAATCAAGGAAAAAGAGCCATATGAATGTTAAACTCAATTTTATGGAGCGACAGGCTAACCAAAAGAGCAAAATCCTCAATATACAATGTAGTAATCGAAAGTATAGCTACGTATGGATCTGAAATCTGGGAACTTACAAAAAAACATAGAAACAGACTAATGACGCTGCAAATAGACTTCCTCAGAAGAAGCTGTAGGATATCGAAGTTACAACACATTACAAACGAAGAAATAAGAAATAGGATGAATGTACAAAAGACAATTATCGATACCATTGAACAAAAACGGCTCATTTGGTACGTACATGTAAGAAGAATGCCGGATGAAAGATGCCCAAAGAAGATGGATGAATCTACGCCACCGCAAAGAAGAAGGAGAGGTAGACCTCGAATAATTGGGAAGAAAGGAGTAAGAGAAGCCATGGAAGCCAGAGAATTAAGAGACGAAGACATCGAAAATAGAGATGTATGGCGGAGAGGAACCGAGAGACCTCGACAGATGTGAAAAGCTCGGATATATATACAGGGTGTATACGAATTCGACCGACAAACTTTGAGGGTGTATTTACTGCCTAAAGATGTACCTAAATTGTTCGTATACTTATAACCTATCTCCTTTCATTTCAAAGTTAGAACCTCTTTTGTGACTTTTCTTTTAATCTAACATTGAAGTCGTCGAATAAAATTTTACTCAAATATCGAACTATACTAATTAATTAATGACATTAGGTACATATGAAACATGACATTTAATTAATCAGACTACCAGTGGAAATAAAATATTCAAGTTTGGAGATTTGAATGCGTGTAATGTGTAGGAACCCTAATTTTTAATGGTTTTGGAAGTCTAGAATTCTATAAAGAAGTTAGCTAGACCATTGCTGATAATAAATTTTATTCTTAATATTCAAGCTAATGGATTTCTTCTAATTTTTATTTTATTTAATAAAATAAATATTGAAAAATTCATAGTGTTTTTTCGAAGTGTTTTGGCCTGTGCAGAGTTTATCTTGCAGATAAGGATCAAGGTTGTCTAATCTTCTAAGCTATATTTAGTGAGAGAAATATGCACCCAAAGTTTGTCGGTCGAATTCGTATACACCCTGAGTAGTAGGGATAGCTCACTTCTAGGCCACCCCATGTCATTTCTGGGCCACTTTGCGGCTGACGCAATATTGCGCAATCTCAAGCGCGCCAAACCAAATGTCAAAGGCCATCGGTGTCTGTCAGTCGCCAAAAAAATCTATCTGTCTCTCTTTAACACATTGAGTTCTACAAAAAACCATCTTTCTCTCTCTAACTCAAGCGGGCCCGGGGGGCAAAGCCCCAGTCGTCATATTGTGGGGCCCTCATGTGCAAGTTCGGGAGCGGAGTAAGTTTCAAGGTCACACCAACCCCGAGGGGCAGAGCTCCAGCCGCCGGGGGGCCCGCATCAGGTTTTTTGTATATTTAAGGCTAACTTGTTCCAGCGCTGCGGTTAACTGCCAAATTTTGATGAGCGTGGGAACCGGAAGTGAAACCGCAAAGGTGTCATCTTCATAATGCCAAATGTCAAAGTTCATCGGAGTCTGTGCCGCCATATTGTGGGGCCCCCATGTTCAAGTATATATTTTCGGGTAAGATATTGCGTAACATGTTCTGGGTATTGCGCAACATCAACCTCGGGGCAGAGCACCAGCCGCCATATTGTGGGGCCCTAGCCGTCAGCGGGGCGGGGTGGTGGGGGAAGGGGAAAAGGTGGTTTGCTACGGGTTCTGGATATAAATGTCAAAGTTCACATCGCGCGGGGCAGAGCCCTAGATTCGTAATATTGCGTCAGCTGCCGGGGTCCCATGTTCAAGTATATATTTTCGGGTAAGATATTGCGTAACATGTTCTGGGTATTGCGCAACATCAACCCCAGGGGGGCAAAGCCCTAGCCGCCGGACCCCCATGTTTAAGTTAGGGGTGAGGGGGGGATGCCCAACGTCACATCAGATGTTTGTATATTTAAGGCTAATTTATTCCAGCGCTGCGGTTAACTGACAAATTTTGATGAGCGTGGGAACCGGAAGTGAAACTGCAAGGTGTCATCTTCATTATCTTGTCATCGTGGAAACCGCGTAAAAAGTCACTAGATGTGAATAACATCCCCTAAACCTGAAAAATCGCACATCAGTGTTTTGGGACCCCATGCGCAAGTTAGAAGGAAAGGCTCAATTTCATCAGATTTTGTATATTTAAATAGAACTAGGCATCACTTATAATAATGCAGAAGACTAAAAGCCGTGTTTACACAACTAAAAGTACTATGGTTGCGTTCCACCATTTCTATTTTCGGATTTTTGTAAACAAACTTCCCTCAACTTTTAATAGCGATATTATCACAGAAAACAATTATTTATTATGCATATTTGTTGTGTTTTTTAAAACTATTGACTCAGCTTCGAAGGCAAGTCCACTTTGGTTAATTTTCATATCTGCTTATTGAACGTTCCCACAACCTAAGCCGTACTCAAACGCTATAAAGGCGTGTCCGTTACATCTTACTTAACAACATAACCTATATTTCTGAAAATTTGTATGCGTCGCCTTTCGTTTCTTCTAGCAGTTGCTACAAGTATTAATTCTGTTAAATGGTCTACTGTGCATCAGATAATTGTAGGACAAAGCAAGGTAAGGCATTAGCGTTGTTCAGATTTCCCAAAAATTTGCAACAATGGTCTAAATTGGACTCCCACTGATTCTTCACGGTTATGTGAGGTAAGTAGTTTTGAATAAACTTGTACGTACAATCTTATTGCTTCTCTCTTCTGCAGGGTCACTTTGAAGTATAAGCTATTGATGTCGAAGCGATTGCAGAGAGGGTAGTTGAAAAACTGTTAGATTTCGATGCATTAACAAAGAAGCTTACTTCGATCATCAACGCTTCCCTGGAAACCGAGGTTGCTAAAATAGTGGAAAAGTACGAGCACAAAATCTCATCTTTGGAAATGCAACTCGAAAAACTGAAAGCCGAAACGGAAGATACAATGAACGCACATGAACAATACAGCCGTGTAAATAGTTTAAGAATATTCGGCGTTCCGCAAAAACCGAATAAAAATACCAGTGAAGTAGTGCGCAATTTATGCCACGAAAAGTTAGGTATTAACCTAGCCGAAAATGATATCGACATCTGCCATCGCCTTGGATCGAAAGAGGGAACTCACCGTCCAATTATTATAAAATTTGTGCGCCGCAGCATTAAAAAACTTATACCATAAACTATTTACTTGAACAAAAGGGATATGATATTTTAGCATTATCAGAAACGTGGTTAAAATCTGATATTACCCTTTCTCATTCGAAATATAACATTTTCCGGAAAGATCGAGACGCTCGAGGGGGTGGAGTTGCAATTTATGTAAAGAATCACTTGAATGTAAAAATTATTCAAACAAATGATAATATTGAGCAATTGTGGCTGTCATTAAAAATCAATAATGAAAGTTATGTTTTCGGGGTTGTGTATAAACCACCTCAATTTAATTATATAGTTTTTGTAGATGAGGTTGAAGAATCCATTTGTTTGTATACTGAGGCTTCAGATAGGGTTATTTGTTTGGGTGATTTTAATATAAACGTGTTGGATTTTTCTGGTTCGGTTACGCAATACTTAAATTATATGTTAAATACATTATGTTTAAAACAAATTATTACAGAGCCTACTCGAATATCTGGAAATAGCATTACTTTGATAGATCTCATAATTACATCGGATACCAGCTGCATTAGTGAAACAGGGGTGTGTGAAAATGAGTTATCCGATCATGAGACAGTTTTTTGCAAAATATCAACTGGTGAGTTCGTCAAACTAAGTCCTATTATACGCACATTTCGGAATTTTAAATATTTTAATTTTAATGACTTACTGTGACCTACAGAAGTTACCTCTACATCAATTGTTTTATGAGCGGGATATTGATGCTAAATTAAACATTTTAAATTATTATATTACATCCATTTTTGACTTGCATGCCCCGTGGATAACCGTTAAAATGAAGAACAAACCAGCACCTTGGTTTACTGATAATGTTCAGTTACTGATAAATCTTAAAAATAAGACAAAATCAAAATATAAACAATCTAAGAACCCTGGGCACTGGGAATATTATAAAAGTTTGCGGAATTTTACCAATCTTGCAATTCAAAATGAAAAGAAAGCTTACTTCGAGCATAAAGTTGGGATTGGAGGCACAAATGCTATTTGGAAGGAGCTAAATTTAATAAATATAAACATTAAAAAACAAAATTCTATTCCGGAAACACTCAGTAATGTACAAGAAGTAAATGATTTTTCTGTAGACTCTATACCTCACAGCACTCCTGATCAAATGCTTCTAGATTTTTATCGTAATAACGAACTTACATCAGAAAAACTTTCTTTCACGACTGTTGACGTTGAGGAAGTACAAAATTTAATTAGAAGTGTAAAAAGTAATGCAGGGGGTATAGACGGTATAACCATCAATACGATTAAACTGTGTTGTCCATACATATTACCGTTTATTACTCATATACTGAACTGCTGTTTATCAGAAAATGTTTTTCCAAAATGTTGGAAAAATGCAATTGTGATTCCTTTCCCCAAAGTAAATAATGCTGCAGCCTATACAGATTTACAACCTATCAGTATATAGAAATAGAGTGTTAATTAACAACTGGTTATTTATTTAAATAAGACATTTTTTCTTATTGTATAGTTGTACATTACTATAAATGTTAGTTTAAATTTACTCAAATATTTGTTTTGTTAATTACAAAACTTAACAAGTTAATTACAAAACTTAACAAGTTAATAAATAAAAGTATTTACAAAAATATTGCTCTAACTGCTATCTAATAAAACATTTCTTATTAATAGTACAGCAATATCACGGAAACAAACGACGAACGTCATCAAATATTTAGTTATTCATTTAAAGTTACCGTTTGATTCCGTGATTTACCTATAGTTACAATAAATATGATTAACTATAGGTAAATCACGGAACCAAACGGTGCGCGTCATCAAACAGTAACTATAAATTAATAACTAAATATTTGATGACATGCACAGTTTGGTTCCGTGATTTTACTATATGTGTATTGCTTTCCAAGCTGGGATGAGCTCCATACTGAGCGCTGGGTTAGTCAACCGAGGTGCGAAGCACTGAGGTCAGCTAAAAGTACGAAGCTGGAATAAGCCTTCCCACGAGGTAGCTACATGCCTGGTCTGTAACTGATATATTATAATGGGCAAATAGTGCCAGTGCAGCAACATGATGACATGAAACTTGTCCACGAGGACATGTGCAAGAAGTTGAGGTTATGTTTTTGTCTTCATCGAAGAAGATCTACAAAGTAAAAATATATACTTAGTATATATTCGTTACTACTTAGAATCCATCTGAAGCAGCAATCAGTATTTTAAATAATTATACTTTTTAAGCTAAAATTTATCTTACCTCAACATTGTATCACTTATCTTTCATGCTTGCCTGTACTGTACCATGTACCCAGGGGTGCCAGATCGTGTCAAGCTGAATTCGTTAGCTTCGTCGGAAAAAATCGTGAGATTTCGGAAATGGATGAGATTTGAAACTATGGATGCAAATTTAAAAAAAAGCTATTTTAAAATTAATAAAATATGGAATATATGCTGCAGATTTATTAAACATTGAGTACATAGGTTGTACATACATAAATGACTGCAAGAGAATTATAAACATTTTAAATAATTGCCATAAATAAAAAAATTAAATTAATATAAAGTAAATGTTAAATGAAGCGCCAGCGTGGCTCTGATGGTTAGAGCATCGGACTGCGGCGCGGAAGTCTGGAGTTCAAATCCCAGATCGATGCCTGGCGGGCGGCCTACCCAGTCGCTTTAAATAATTGGGAACCTGCGTTCGAAAGAACAAGGGGTAATAATGCGGTTGTCTAATGCGTGGTGCTCACCACATCACCACGTGTCATGAATTTGACACGCGACAGCCGGGTGTGAGAGCGAGGATACGGAAGCTCTAACCTTCCGCCTTGCAGGCCAAGCTCCTTCATGGGGTGTTAGTGCCTCACCATTATTATTAAATGTTAAATGAACTAAATATTTTATTATAGAAATAACACATGAATTCTAAAAATAAAAATATGGCTACATAGAATATAGTACATATACATAGACCTAAGTATGTATACAGAAAAAAAATTGTTCGACTACTCACAATCTGAAGAATCTGTGTCCGGGATGACTGGTTTGGAGGGATAAAGTACTTGACTATTAATTTTTTAAAATTAAATCTGTGCTTATCTTGAAATTATGTAAATACCTATTTCTTGAAAGAACATTTAAATCCGCTTTCAACCGCAACTTGCGACTTCTTTATGTGAACCATAGATAGCAGCAGTATTTGATGATAATGCGGGAAATGATAAAATCAGTGACAGCATACATTAAATCATGTATTAAGACTAACACACATTTTTTTCTATTTAATCATTTAGTGTTACAATTTTTTATACAATTATTTTAATTAGAATTGATACAAAAATTGTGAGATAAATAGTCCTTATCGTGAGATTTGCAATGAAATCGTGAGAACTCACGATAAATCGTGAGATCTGGCACCCCTGCATGTACCATTTAATACTGAACAGAAAAAAGAAGACACTATTCAATTCAACAGTATTGGCGGTATCCAATATGAAAGAAAGTTGCCCGGAGGCTATCCAAAAATGTCCATAAAACGCTTTCCAGAGGCGAGCGTTTCCTTTCCAGAGACTTTCCATTTAAAAATATATATTTTTTAACTTTTCCTTACTGCCAATCTCTAGCGTGTTTTTAAAACTTTATTTAGTGAAACAAAAGTTATTAAATCCGTCCTACATTTTAAGTGCGGCATGTGCCGCGGGTTTCAGCTAGTTTTTAATAAAATGCAAATTTAAGGCCCCTTATCTCGCTGTGCGGAGGAAAGATCATCTTTTGTATATTTCATACTTGCACAGGCGAAAGTATGAATTTCAAATTCACTGCCATTCCAGTCCAATCGGCTATTTTTTAGTTTAGTTTGTTATTGTTTTGCCTACATACGCTTAGTAAAATTTGTAATTAAGTCTAAAAATGGTGACTCTTCCTTATGCGTATAAGCTACATTCACATATTTTAAGGTATTAACATTAAAACCAAATCTAATTTCATTTATATTTTATGCAGGCCAATGTCACGTATGAACCGGTTGATGCAATTAGCGTTTATACTTGCACGGGCGAAAGTATCACTGCCATTCCGGTCCATACTAACATAAGTGGAAGAAGTTTGTTCGCAAATAAGGTTTTTCACCCATATACGTAGCAATCAAGTAAACGTTTTCAGCTGTAAGCTGGCTATTTTTACTTCCTTTTACTACTATAAAGGAAGTATTGGATTCACCCCAAAAATTCGAAATTGAGTTTTCAACAGATGTTCACGTTTTAGAGTCTCCTGATCCCAAAAAACATATTTTTTTTTATTGGTCTGTCTGTGTGTCTGTCTGTGTGTGTGTCTGTGAACAGAATATCTCATAAACGAAAAAAGGTATGGCATTGAAACTTCATATATAAGTTTTGTGTACTATGTAGATGAGACAGCAAGCTTTTGAAGAAAATCGCATAACCGGAAGTAGGTGTTTACTCTTGTGATTTTTCAGTTTTTTTCGATTTTTTCAAAAACGGCTCTAACGATTTTTTTTAAATTTTACATTTTTCTTACATTTTTAATGTGTATTGATGTGAGATAGGTGATTTTCTAGTTGAATACTTCTCAAGTGGGTTTCTTTTGTTTTTTTTTCTATTTTTTTTATTAACTTCTATTTTAAATAAAACACCCGGTTACATTTTTGAATTCACCTTAAAATTCTAGAGAAAATTTGTCTCTTCAACTAACACTCGATTTTGTACCGTTTTTGTAGAATTTGTAATTTTTGAAAATTTTTAACAAATGGTTAAAAATTAAAAATTAAATTTTTGACTAATTATAAGATCACTGTAAAAGGAAGTTGTGTGAGTGTATCACACCAGATTTTTTAATTTAGTTTGTAATCACTGCGCCTTTCACCTACATACGCTTAGCAATAATTTAGGTAGGTTTAAGTGTTAATGTAATTAACCGGTGCGAATCGCCTCCAGCTCTGTTTTAATTATCCTTGCACTACGTAATGTCACGGGCGATATTATAAATTCAAAACCGCTGCCATTGCAGTTTATGCATTACTTGCAGCGCAAATAGGTAAAAGGTGCCTTTATATTTTGCATATATGTGCCAATAAATTAGCTTTATTTGTTCCCGATTAGGGTTTTTCATGAGCTAGCTTTTGTATTGTAGCATGTAAAGGTTTTTCGCCGGTGTGTAATATCTAATTTTAGCAATAATTGAAATTATGCCCCAAAAATGACAGCTCTTAACATTTAACACTGACGCTCGGTAAAAGTCGCAGCGTATATTTTTATTATTTCAAGAATAGCTTTGATAAATGCAGCTTTTACTATGTAAATTAATTGAAAGGCACGAAGGATATTTTCAATGTAGACGTGTGGTTTTTTAAAAATAATTCTAGAGAACGCCATTGAAGATTAGTATAAAGACAAACGCCAGCTAGTACTTCGTCAGTATGTTAACAGTTTTTGAAAACATGTCCAACGAAAATGAAATTGCGCGAGTTAGCGGTGCGGCCGTAGAAGTCATCGAAAAGTGCTATAAAATCTTTAAAAACCTACCTTCGGCACGTGATAAAATTTTAAAAAGTTTGACAATTAATAAAAACAATATTCGGTTATTATCAAGATTACTGAAAAGCTGCAAGTCAATTGGAGTCCGCAAGCATGTCGAAACATCAATAGGACATTTGAAAAGGTACCAGGTGCTGCTCAACTCAATTACAAAAATTGGAACCGGGATATCTGGCGACAAAAATTCCAAATTAAATGAACGTGTAAACTGGCAAAACGTGGAGAGCGCATTGGAGTGTCGACTTGAAACAGGTGTTATAATAAATTTGGTCCATAAAAAAATTGAAGAATTTCTAGAAGATTGCCGCGTATTGTTTAAAAGAAAACTTGAAAATGTGCTTAAAAATAATAGTGTAATTAAAGTTAATGCGGTATTTTGTGCGGAATTTATAAAAGAAACTGCAAATTCGGAAATTTTCTCCACAAAATACTTTAACACTAAAAATCAGCTAATTCTCCAAGAGGACCTGCCAAATTTAAAACAATGGTTTCAAGAACAAGTTTCATCAAAAATTCTAAACAAGGTGTCTGTTTTTGAAGAGGGGGAATCCGGATGGGCGCTACACGAGATTCTTTCGCTTTTTGTCAACATCAATAAATGCGAACAACTGTTCCACGGCAACTTCTTTATTCGTTTGCCTCCCGAAATTGAAAGAAAGAAGGCAGTTATTAATATTAAAAATTTAAACGACGAGGCCTGTTTTGCCTGGAGCGTGATGGCGCACCTGTTTCCTGTTAATGAACATTCATATCGTGTTTCGAGCTATCTACATTATAGGCACCATTTGAATTTGGAGGGCATCGAGTTTCCAATGACGCTAAGACAGATTCCGAAATTTGAGAAACAAAACAATGTATCAGTCAATGTGTATGTTCTTTCCGTGAGGGAACAACTTTACTCTACATCGCCAGCCTATTTGACTTCAAACAAGCAAGCCGTTTACATTAACCTCTTAATGATACAAGAATATTATGAAGATGAAAAATACGAAATTAATCAACAATATGGGATGGAACCAGACATGGAAGAAGAAGACGACGAAGACGTGCCGTCTGTGAAGCTGCATTTCTGTTTAATTAACAATTTGTCCAGACTGGTGAGTTCGCAACTGACAAAAAACAGATATAAGAAATTCATTTGCGATAGATGTCTTCAGTATTTTGGAAGTGAAAATAAACGTGGCGCACATACGGTGGACTGTATAGCAATGAACAAGTGCAAAGTGGATCTTCCCGAGCCCGGCACGTTTTTAGAATTTAAGGATTTTAATTATAAGGAACTTTGTCCTTTTATTGTTTACAGCGATCTCGAGGCCATTCTTAAGGAGGTAAACGACAGCCCGGTGAACAAAAGTACAGCCAGGTATCAAGACCATGAGGCGTGTAGCATTGGTTACTATCTGCACTGTACTTTTGATAATTCGTTGAGCTATTTTCGAAGCTATCGCGGAGCAGATTGTATTGAATGGTATGTAAAAGAATTACAAAATATTTCGGGCAATTTAAAACAATATTTCAACCGTTACAAACCAATGCAAATTAGTGAACAACAGAAAAATGAGGCTCTTCTAGCCCCGGTCTGTCATATTTGCGAACAGGGATTCGTTTTAGGGGATGTGTCAGAAGTGAGAAAACGCGTGCTTGATCATTGTCACATGACTGGAAAATTTAGGGGACCCGCTCATAGTAATTGCAATCTAAATTATAAAACACCTAGAATTATTCCCGTGGTGTTTCATAATTTTAGCGGTTACGATAGTCACTTCTTTGTTAAAACCCTAGTTAAAGCTATACCCGGTAATATAAGCCTGTTGCCGCTAAACAAGGAGCGCTATATTTCTTTTACGAAAACTATCGACGGAGATGGTATTAAATTTAAATTTATAGATTCGTTTCGATTTATGAATTCTTCTTTGGAAAAATTGGCATCCTATTTGCAACCGGGTGATTTTAAAATTTTGAGGGAACAAAATTCGCATTTGGATAATTTTAAAATTTCCTTGCTTTCCAAGAAGGGGGTTTATCCTTACGAATATATGACAAATTATGAAAAATTTGAGGAAGAGTCGCTAAAGAACATTTTTTTAGTAGATTAACAGATTCCGATATAAGGGAAAACGATTATCAGCATGCTCAAACTGTTTGGCAAACATTTCAAATTAAGAATTTAGGCGACTATTCGGACCTATACCTGAAAACAGACATATTATTGGCGGATGTATTTGAAAACTTTAGAAGAAGTTGTTTTAATACATACGGTTTAGATCCGGCCTGGTATTACACAACACCCGGTTTCACTTGGGATGCAATGTTAAAGTATACCAAAATTAAATTAGAACTCCTTTCCGATATAAATATGCTTTTTTTTATAGAAAAAGGAATTCGAGGAGGGATTTGTCAATGTATTAGTAGGTATAGTAAAGCAAATAATCACTTTATGAAAGATGGTCAGTTCGACCCTTCTAAAGCCCTTAAGTACCTGATGTATTATGACGTCAACAACTTGTACGGATGGGGGATGAGTCAGGCCCTTCCATATAAGGGCTTTAGATGGCTCTCTGATTTTGAAGTTGAAAATTTTAATGTTAACGCTATAGCTGACGATGCTTCAAAAGGGTACATACTAGAAGTTGATTTAGAGTATCCGCAAACGTTACATGACCCACACAAAAGTTTACCTTTTTGTTCCGAACACGGCTATCCTTCTGGATCAAAACAAAAAAAATTGCTAACTACTTTATATAACAAGGAAAAATATGTCATACATTATCGTAATTTGAAGCAGTGTTTGGCGGTTGGTTTAAAACTTGTTAGAATTTATCGCGTTTTAACATTCGACCAATCACCCTGGTTAAAACAATACATCGATCTAAATACAAAATTGAGAACCGCGGCGAGAAACGAGTTTGAAAAAAATCTTTATAAATTAATGAATAACGCTGTTTTTGGCAAGACTATGCAAAATGTAAGAAAACATAAAAACATAAAATTAGTTTCCAGGTGGGACGGCCGTTTCGAAGCTAGGTATTATATTTCGAAACCAAATTTTCATAGTAGGTCCATATTCGATAAACATATTGTGGCAATTGAACTAAAGAAAACGGAAATTTGGTTTATGAAACCTGTCTACATAGGAATGTGTATTTTAGATTTATCCAAAATTTGCGTTTACGATTTTCATTATAATTATATGATGTCGCGATTTCCCCCCCAAAATTGCAAGCTTTTATACACAGACACGGACTCGCTAATCTACGAAATTACTTCTGAAAATGTTTACGAGATTATAAAGCAAGATTTACATAAATTTGACACTTCAGATTATCCGGAAAATAATGTATTTGAAATCCCTAGAGTAAACAAAAAAGTGTTAGGTTTGATGAAGGGCGAAAATAATAGGGAAATAATGACAGAATTTGTGGGCTTGAAGAGTAAACTTTA
This sequence comes from Agriotes lineatus, assembly GCA_940337035.1. Lineage (NCBI taxonomy): Eukaryota > Metazoa > Arthropoda > Insecta > Coleoptera > Elateridae > Agriotes > Agriotes lineatus. Next base: position 23,347 of record CALNHX010002969.1, read on the forward strand.
CAGCCTCAAGGTGGACAGTAACACCAACAAAACCAAAGTAGTAAAAAAAGCAAAAGGTGTAAAGAGTTGTGTGGTAAAAAATACAATCTGCTTTGACGATTACTTGAAATGTTTGCAGGACGAAGTCGAAATTTACAGAAATCAAACTTTAATAACATCTACTAAGCATAATGTACATAGTGTAAGGCAGACTAAGGTAGCTCTTAGTGCTTTAGATGATAAACGACATATATTAGAAAATAGAATAGATACCATCCCATGGGGCCATTATTCCATAGAAATGTAAAATAAAACACGTTTATAAAAGTTGTTGTTGTTTTTTATTTACCTTAAATTATACATTTCGGGAGCAGATACATATTGCATCACATAGTGTTTGTGTAAATGATAAACATTGGATAAGGCGCAGTAACAAAAAGATTGCGAATGATGCATGCAGGCCGGTTTTGAAGCAGACAGTGCCGGTTGTTCTTCTATCTCGACGATGTGTTTGTTAATGTAATTTCTTAAAAATGTGGCCTTTTCACGCCCTTTTACGTATATTACATCGGCATCTCGAACAATTCGTTGAAGGATCTTCGGAAACATAAAGGCCGGAGTAAACCCTTCGTTCCAATTAATGCAGTGGTGATTATTTATGAGCCATTTTGCTTCTTTTTGTAAATGCGGCGGTAAGGGGAACGGAGCTCTGAAGATATAGTGCGAAACGGCATCTCCATCGTAAGCAGCTAATTCCTTTGGCGAAAACTTCTTTTCGGATATCTTAAAACCTTGCAAATCTAATATGACAAACATGCTGCTGCTGCTCCTGCTGATTACAATTGTTTAACTGCTTTAGTGAGAGCGTTGTAGGTAAATACTCTGTCGTGCAAAACTAAACAGTACGCAGTTGTATTGGGGGCAATGTTGTTCGCGGTGTCAAATTCTAATCTAAGCACTACGGCATTTGCCTGCAGGTAGTCTTTTTGATTAGAACAATCTACAACGATGAGAGGCGCTTTCGTTTTGAACTCGTTTGGAGAAAATAGCGGTTCATCGCGTTTATTATAATAAGTAGATTGAAATTGAGAATACATTTGATATAGGTTTGCATAATGATTCTTTTGGAAATCTATATTTAAATTATCGTAAGGGCGCCTTTCTGTGTTTAAATAAACTTTGAGATTTTTAATATTGCAATGATCGAATTCGCTCATGTTTTTATCTATTTGACCCTCGCGATTTGTGTGAAAACCCACTATAATGTGTCGCGGAGTTTCCAATTTTGTGCTGGTGGCAATAGCGTGCGAATGTTGAGTAGCTTGATTTACGGCCGAAACTACATGAAGCTGCCAACATCTAAACGTCACCGGGGTGTCGATATTCTGATCTATGTATTTAGTGAAAGCTAATTCTTGAGCAAGACCCGCAGTAATATGATGAACTTTCCAATAAATGTTTTCAATTGTGGCTTTAATAGCTTCGGTATCGTCTGTACTAATTGCGGCATCATTGTCGGTATTGCTTCGAATTAAGACCAATTCCTGCCTGATATTTAGTATTACCTTTCCGTAATCCTCGGCGAATCCCAGCAACATTTTCAGCGGTACGCAAACATTAAAATTGCCGTATGCATCTGTTACTGAGTCGCCCGCTTGCGGAAGCCATCCGGCGTTTTGCAGTTTTTTAACATCGTCGGTTGTGTACGAGACATAACCTTTCATTGTAGACGCGATACCGGGTTTAATTACCGAATCTACTACGATTCCATTCATTTCATATCTAATTTCGCTAAATAGGTGGGCAATTCCATTATTTACGAATTTTGCGGTTAATGTAGGCACTCCCGTAGATTTCTGTAGTTTTTCTTCTATGTATAGGTAGCTTAAACCGGGAAGAGTTGACATATCCTCTTGAATCGGTATGCGAATTTCATCGTTGTTTTCAAAGCGATTAGTATAAGGTTGGTGGGTATGTATTTCCTTGCTAACAATTGAATTGTCAACAAGAACTTTTTCGCCAATATTTAAAATACTCATTGTGCCAACAACTGGAAGCCGAGCGATTTGAGAAACGCTTGGTTCTTCTTTGTCAACCGATCGGGCGCTCACTTCCTACTGATCTTCAAACACTTGGTGTGTCGCTTGTTATATGTTTTTAACAATGGACTATTATTGGCGATCGGATGCTCGGGATAGTAGGAATTAAATTGAAAACCCATTACACCTTCTTCAAATGCAAACCTACCGTTACAGATTCCGAACTGAAAATGATGGGTTTGTCGTCTTGATCGAGTATTTTAATCGTTATGTTTGTAATTGTTTTTGTGCTTATTAGGAGATAGACAACCGGATTTGGAGACTCCACTATTTTAAAACAGACGGCACGGTAGGAAAGAATTGATGAATTATATGACCCGGCGTGCCATTCTTATAGGAACCTAAAGCCACGTTACAGTGGATTAATATGGAATTTATATTCATGATGTTTGTTACATTTTCAGACCTGTGGGTTTTTTCGGCTTTCTACTTTGATCTTTCGAATCCCAACAATGGTCCTATTGAGCGCTCCGATGTGAAATCTATTTCGTGAGAGGATTTAATTCGGGTTTTCATAGTGCTGTTAATACCTCTTATTGTAACCGATTCATGGTTTTCGCGGCTGAGCTGCGTTTGAATATATTCATTGATATCGTTAATTTCGTATGCTCCATCGGGTAGCACGATTTCTGGCCGACCGGTAAGCTGAAAACTATTGTTAAATTTGTTTACGTTAGGTATGGTGTTGTAGGATTCAAAACTAAGTAAACCCATAACGTACTCGTTTTCTTCGTCCAGGAAAATCGGGGGATTGAAATCGGAACTTAAAACGGACGATCTTCCAGTAAGCGTAAAAATGAAAGACATTGTGAAATGCTACATTCAAGAATCGAACGTAAACTGCCGGTAGAAGTCAATTTGAGTAGCTATATAAAAACTGTAAACAAAGATGTCCGCAATTATAAGAATTTACGTTCTGATATCTCTCGAAATTATATGTAATCTTATTCTTGCTGCCGCCGTCGTCGCTACGAAAATATTTTATTAATTCTAGGGGTGGTTTTAAATGCCCTATACTATCAAAGTATCTAATATTTTTACTACGTTTTACGTAAGCAGTCCAATGAGTACCCGGGCCTACTTTATCGTCTAAATTTACATTACCGGCTTCGTTTTTACGAATCCTTAAAGGTAAATCGTTACGCATGTATACACCCCTAAAATTTGGAATTTTTAATATTTTTGCGTACTTAATTAAATCGACGTTTGTTAGTGCGCGTCGAGGCAGCTTCACAGTTAGTTTTTTGTTAGTTGATACGGTTTCAAGTATAATCCGAAACCTCTTTTATATGGCGCCAAATGTAAACCTTTTCCAAGGGCTATTGCTTCCATCGTCTTATTATGCCGCTCCTTTTCTTTTAGATCTTTGGCGGCACTTTTGGAATCTCCAACAGCTTTTGCGACCGCCGCAGCTCCCCCTTTCAATGATCCAAGAGCGCTTAATGCGGCAAATATGGGGATGAGCGGTAAAATACCTCCCGTTTTAGGAATTTTTATTATTCTACTTCTTGGTTGCGTAATTTTGTTGTTCGCGATTGAACCTAGAGCCAGTTTAGAGGCCGCCAATAAGTTGTTGCGGCGCCCTTTATTTTCTTTGACCCGGTTTCTAGCGCGAGTAACTGCACTCTTAAAGCTTATAGCGCCACCACTTCTTTTAGGCCGACGGCCTCCCATCCCCAGCTTAGTTTTTCCTTTCATAACACCGGTTATAGCTAGTGCCGCCGCCTTTTCCCCTAAATTTTTCGTCTCTCGAACGAAAACGTGTCCACGCCTTGTCGGCAAGTAATCTATCGGCTTCGTGTCGTCTTTGAAGATCTTGATGTTGCGAATACGCGATGTCGTGTTCTTTACACGCCTCGTCCAGCTGATTGATTCCTCGATCTCCGCGTGCAAGTCTTTTCTTTAGACGAGTGCCCGGACCGCAAAATCTATATCCCGGCACGTGCAATTCAAACAGCAACTTATCTATGAGCGTATTTAGTACACCGCGACCTTTTCTTCCTCGACGAAGGCGACGACGACGAAAGGCGACGACGACAACGACGGCGACGACCAATACTTTCTTCTTTCATATTACACGTGCGATAGTTGCGTCGCAACTGCATACACTTTAAAGAAATTTTACTTATATAATTTCGATACTAGGTAGGTTGGGCTCAGTTTTTAATGTACACATCACGGGTGGTGGTGGTAAAAAATGAGAAAAGTTAAGATTGAGAAACAGAGTCAATCGCTACCGATCGTAAATCACGACGCTAGCGCGTTAACCCAACGATATCAAAAACACAGCGTGTTATTGGGAGAAGGATGTAAAAGATGTCTTATTGTTGGCAGATCTAACTGCGGCAAAACTAATATAATGATCAGCTTGTTAGAACATCCAAACGGTTTACGATTCGAAAACATTTATTTATTATGTAAATCTCTGGATCAACCAAAATACCAGTACCTGAGGAAACTTCTAAAACCCATAAAAGAAATTCGGTTGTATGAATATCTCGATGGGTCTGTAATTGAACAACCTAAACATGCAAAACCTAATTCTGTCATCATATTCGACGACGTGGTTTGCGATAGTCAAAGCATAATTAGGGATTATTTTTGTTTCGGATGACATAGAAATATGGATTGTTTTTATCTGTGCCAAACGTATTCATCTATTCCTAAACAACTTATTAGAGATAACGCAAATCTTATTGTAGTTTTTCAACAAGACAAAACCAATCTAAAACACATACACGACGATCACGTAAACGTCGACATGACTTTTGAGCAGTTTAAAGATTTATGCGCGTATTGTTGGAACGACAGTTATGGATTTTTAGTTATAGATAAAGATAGCGAAATGAATTTGGGAAGATATAGGAAAGGATTCGATTGTTACTTTAAAATATATAATTAAAACCAGTTTTTAAAAGGACCCAGTGGCTGTCGGACATCCACAAACGAAAGATGGATAAGCGTTTGGCTAGGGAGTTGCTTAAAACTAGAAAAGCCGTAAAAAGAAAATACGCGGCTTTAAAAGCAGACATTGCCCAATCCCAAACGATTTTAGCGGAGCAATTCAAACCCCTTTCCAAACCGCTCGCCGAATTGCTAACAACTATAAAGCAAGAAGGCGCGTCAGTGGGCAAACCAAAAGCGGATTATTTGCCAATAACCATTAAACGTAGAGTATCCACACCCTCTATCTTGCCCCGTCCGCGAGCGATAGGCACCCCAGGCAAAGTTTTTTTTCCTTCCCGGATCATCACACACTTCCACACCGGGGCCATCACACACCTCCACACCTCGATTTTTGCCTACGCATGTATTATCCGAGAGTCAACCAGTAGAGGAATACGATGAGCAGTTGCAAACGGAGGTTGCGGAGGCGGCAGCAGAAGAAGGTGCTGTACAAGCGGCCAGAGAAACCATCCAACAAATGCTGCAACCGGAAGTTCTTGGCCAATATTTAGAACAATTTCAAGGGTTAGCTCGCACATACGTGGAAGGAATGATACGAGATACTGAGGACAAGTACGATTTGCACTACGGAGTCCGATTCGACGTAGAGAGAGATAAGTTTGCAATAGGAAATAAAGAAATCAAGTTCGAGGGCGAAGATATCGTTATTACGGACCACGGCAACAGAATAATCTACAAAGGCACTCCAGGATTTTACGAATTGATGTTTAAAAAGAAACCAAATATATACAAAAACGCAGATTTAGAGCAATATCTAGATTTAGTGGATCGTTCCGCCGCAAATCGTGTAAACTACGACCCCACACAAAGAATCAGCGGTAACGCAGGGACTAAATACATGAAAATAGTACTACCTCTAACTGCCTCCTCAACCATAAAAGCTCCTGGCAGACCAGCGACGAAGGTACCACGGCGCGGCAAGGGATTACTAACAGTGACGGACAAAAAAGTGAAATATGTTCCTTGGAAGGATCCCAACTCATTAGTGAATCGGTTGCGTGTATTACTTGCCTCCCAGGCAGCTGGACACACAGGTCACGATAACGAAATTGTTAGTATCATTGACGCTTTAAGAACCGCTAAGGTTATAAAATAAATAGCGAGTTAAGCGTCACAACTCGTTATATAGTAGCGGACTTTCGGGGCGAAATATGCCTATAGATAAATTTGGTAGACATCTACACCAGCATCACCATTCTGCGGGTGTAGAACAAACGAAAATATATGTGGCCGAAGATGCGACAAAGATGATAGAAACTTTTAAGAAAGAGATTGCGTCAGTTGTTGAAGATGCAACAAAAATTATGGAAACTTCTAAGAAGGATATTGAAGATGTGGCAAAGAAGATAGAAACTTACAAGGGCGAGCTTAAGTCAGTTAGTCGCAGCGCTATTTTTTACATTATGGCACTCAACGCCGATAGAAATGGGCAGTATCGACTTTTAATTGCTAATGAAACTTTGGAATACATATATAAACTACCGGCTGCAACTATTTCGAATATTAGTTGGACACCGCTAGATGCGAAAATATCCATAAACGGTAAAGAGAAGTCTAATAAGGAAGACCTCATTGGAACTAAACTAAACGAAGGCGATAAAATAAGCGCAAAGCACAAACCAAACTCAAAACTGTTGCGAGTTCGTTATGCAATTTAACCATCATGGGAGCTACTAAAGACGAAGTTGTCGAAGAATTACATAAACCAGCTCGAAAAAATTTTAAACGAAGACGGGTGATTGTAAAGGGACTAAACGATTTATTCCAAGCCGATTTGGTGGAAATGATACCCTACACAAAAACAAATAAAGGCTATCGATACATTTTAGTGGTGATCAACGCGTTTTCAAAATACGCTTGGGCACTTCCCGTTAAACAAAAAACCGGCCAAGCTGTTGCTAAAGCAATGAAAAAAGTGCTTTCATCTATTAAAACTGCGCCTAAAAACTTGCAAACCGATATGGGCAAAGAGTTTTATAACAAGGAGTTTCAAAATTTAATGCGGAAATTCGGCGTCAACCATTACAGCAGTTATTCCAATCTAAAAAGCAGCATAGTAGAAAGATTGAATCGCACACTCAAGAATATGATGTGGAAACAGTTTAGTTTGCAAGGATCGTACAAGTGGCTACATCTATTGCCAAAAATTGTAAAGAAATATAATACGACAAAACACAGAACAATTGGATACAAACCGGAAGCTGTTAATAAAAGTAACGCCCCCGAAATTTTTAAAAGAGCGTACAGTCATATAAAAATGGTGGATCCAAAGAAGCAAAATTTTTACGTTGGCGATCGCGTAAGGGTTAGCAAGCATCGGGCGGCGTTCGCTAAAGGATACACGCCTACATGGAGCAACGAAATTTTTAAAGTTGAAAAAGTCCGCCTTACCAATCCAAGGACATACATTTTAGAAGACGAAAACGGCGAGGAAATTAAAGGCGCATTTTACGAATACGAGCTGCAGAAAACAAAACATCCCAGCATTTTTCTAGTAGAAAAAGTAGTTAGAAGAAAAAGGAAGTCAACTGCTCGTTAAATGGTTAGGTTTTGATAATAGCCATAATTCGTGGATATCTAAGAATGATCTTGTATAGTTATTAAAAATAAATAAAAAATACTTTTTAAAAACTCTTATTGAATCACTTCTTTATAAAAAGTATAACTTACTAACGAACACAACACAATTAATACTAATACTATTATAGATAATATAAGCTCTACAACATAATAGTGGTTAAATGTAATATGCGGAACGAAGTCGCTACAGTTTTTCATACCGCTAAGTGAACGGTTCCATATTTCCATTTTCCAATTTACTTCCTCGAGCGCATTATTAATTTTGTAACGAATTTTATATAAGAGAAAGGAGGCCGTCTCATTACTAAATCGATGTTTTAAATTCCCAAAACCTTCCTGTCCATTTGACAAGTGATCCAAGGTCATGGGCATCCATCTTTTGGGCCAAAACGATTCATTGTAGGCTGGCAATGGAGCAGTGTCGTTAGCAAGCTCGGGATAAATGTAAGCTCGCGTTGCCAAAACAGGTTTAGAGATAATTATGTCCTTTTCGGGTGTTATAAGGGACAGCAACAAAAACGAAGTTATATTCATCTTGGATTACCGGCTGCTTCGATGCCACTGTTACGTATTATTTGTTTTCGATTATTTATAGATAAATTCCGAAACTGCTTAAAAACACGTATTTTTACGCAGTAATTATTCAAGTCTTTCTTTAAAAAGGTTAACAGCTTTTCATTTTGCTTACGTGTTTTTGCGGAAGATTGCATCATGTTTTCCTACCAGGAGCCTCGTAACGTATTAACCGCTTCAAATATATTTTCCGGATATAAGGAAAGAATTTCCAACACGCACAAAATATTCTGGTAATTAATGTTTAATTCGCTGTTTAGAATTAAATACGCGTCACTAATGATCCTTTCCCCCGTCTCCTCTTCCGTGAGCTCGGTCACTAATTTAAGAAAAATTTTATAGAAAGCTGGCAAAGCGAAAGAATGCAACAGTTCCAAACGGTAATTAATAATGTCTTTTAATTTAAACGGTTCTACAAAATCGCTTCGATACAACCGACAACGATACATCGTTCCAAACACTATTTCTTTTATTTTATTATCTTCGTTCTCAAAGTCATTTAAAGCGCTTCGTAGAAAAAATGCTTCACGATTAGCAAGTTTACTTTGCCATTCGTCGGCAGAAATAGTTGTCGTTTTCACACAGCTGCGACGATCTTTACATAACATAGCACATTCTAAAATATCGGAACACCCCAAACAGCCGATTTTTATCGAAGGCTGAAGATTTGAAAAAATATCAAATCCCACTTCAACATACTTGTCGTGGTCCTGTTCCTCGCTTAACATGTACACAGTATTGTAAATCAGATGACTTTTACAGCTTTCCGGCCGTCTCGATTGAGTTTCTTCATCCACAAGGAGAGGAGATTTTCTATTTTTAGCTCTTTCTAGAAACTCTTCAATCTCCCCACTAACATTCATGCTGGTGCTTGAAGACGACGTCATCGTTGCGATGCGTCAACTGTGTCGTACCCAAATTGCTTCTTCCTTTCTTCCCAAAGTAGTCTTGCAAATAAGCAGTTGTTAGACCAACGAATATGTTCAGACAGCGGATCGTCACCTTCTTTCCAATCATGAACTACCACGTGACATACAAAGTACTCGACATAATCCTCGATATTAAAATAAAAAAATCCGGCGCGGGCTAGAGAAGCAGGTAACACCACACTGTTGACCCAGTTGGAATATGTAAGTAAACGTGTTTCAAATGGTAAAAGATTTAGTCTTATGTCTTCAATACACATTTCTATCTCTCATCCGTAATAATCAACGGCTGCGCACAGACTAAACTAAATAACAAGTTACAACAGGAAAAAACTTTCTACCGGTTGTAGAGAACCACCTTTCCCCCTTCCACCCCTCTCACTCCACGCAGCGAGATAAGGACCTTAAATGCCCAGTTATACAAAAATCGGATGATCTTGAACCTTTCCTTCTAACGTGAGCATGGGGGTCCCAAAACACTGATGTGCGATTTTTCAGGTTTAGGGGATGTTATTCACATCTAGAGACTTTTTACGCGGTTTCCACGACGACAAGATAATAAAGATGTCGCCTTTGCGTTCCGGTTTCCACGCTCATCAAAATTTGTCAGTTAGCCGCAGCGCTAGAATAAATTAGCCTTAAATATACAAAAATCTGATGTGACGTTGGGCATCCCCCCCTCACCCCTAACTTAAACATGGGGGTCCGGCGACTAGGGCTTTGCCCCCCTGGGGTTGATGTTGCGCAATACCTAGAACATGTTACGCAATATCTTACCCGAAAATATATACTTGAACATGGGGACCCCACAATATGGCGGCACAGACTCCGATGAACTTTGACATTTGGCATTATGAAGATGACACTCAAGATAATGAAGATGACACCTTTGCGGTTTCACTTCCGGTTCCCACGCTCATCAAAATTTGACAGTTAACCGCAGCGCTGGAATAAATTAGCCTTAAATATACAAAAAAAATGATGCGAGCCCCCGGCGGCTGGAGCTCTGCCCCTCGGGGTTGGTGTGACCTTGAAACTTTCGCCGCCCCCTAACTTGCTCAAGGGGGCCCCACAATATGGCGGCTGGGGCTTTGCCCCCCGGGCTCGCTTGAGTTAGAGAGAGAAAGATGGTTTTTTTGTAGAACCCTATGTGTTAAAGAGAGAAAGGTAGATTTTTGGTGACTGACAGACACCGATGACCTTTGACATTTGGTTTGGCGCGCTTGAGATTGCGCAATATTGCGTCAGCCGCAAAGTGGCCCAGAAATGACATGGGGTGGCCTAGAAGTGAGCTATCCCTACTACTACCCTGTATATTGTTGGATTTAAAATTATCAAGCTTCGTTTTAAAAGTGTTCTAAAAGCTAATAAAGTACGTATGTAGACGGCATATGTGACAATTGTTTTACCAGCCTATCTCAAGACACTGTATCAAGCCTCCAATTTAAGGCAAAGTACAGCTGTTCTCAACTTTTTCGTTTTAATATTTCTCGTAGTAGCTGTTAGCTGATTTATCGAACATTAAATTTGATCAAATTTGCAAGTGAATTGCTTACATGCATCTTTGGTTCGTGTGCAACACAAGAGAAAATCTAAGAGACTTTGATGCAAAAATACAATGTTTTAATATTACCTGGAATGCACTAGGCTATGCAGTAGAATTGTATTTAACTAGAATTAGCAATATTCGCTGAACATCTTGACTAACAGCTAATACAATAACAACAAATGTAACTCACCGGGGTTATGATCAAAATTCTCGGCGGTCATGCGTAAAATTAACGAAAAGCAGTCGTCTATCCAAATCGTTCAATATATGTATACTAAAGCAGACTTCAGTCTGCTAAATATTAATAAATATAGTTAATAATGTTTGGACGAACTTTTGCCTGCAAAATATCAGGAGTAAATGCCGTTAAAAAACAATATCGGCATCTGCATGCGCGCGCAATGACAGGTACAGTCTGCACATAATTTCATTTGTTCCGGATAAAAATAGTGGCTGAATGCCCGTAGATTTGGTTTTTATCATAAGTTCTGCTTTTCCTGAAAATTTAATTATAGAAATGTCCAATCGTAAAAGTTAGTTTAACACAGATTGTAATTAATTGAATAACTAAATTTACGATATACAAATATAGCAGTTGTATTAAAATTACAACACAAGAATTTGTCCAAAGTAAACGCATTTGAAACGTTCAGAAGAGATAAAATACGTTTTAATAGAGTTTGGTTTTTGAAAGTGTCAAAACTTTTGTATTCTCTTATTTAAAATCCCGAGTATCTGCTATAAACATAAATATACAACATTTTTACTAATTAATTACCTTTAATACTCTGTCAAAATAGCCACGTACACCTTTTGTACGTTGAAATGTTTTTACTTTTCGCCAAAGAAAATTGCTTGCAAGTGTCGTCTCAGCTTTTAAGATGTGCCATGACGTTTTGCAGTGTAGTCCATACACATTGTACATAATTATTTTCATATTGTTTCGTCAGAATATTACGACAGAAAGGCCATGCATCCTTAATTTAGAAACCTTAGACCTTTGGCGGTTGAATTAGAAAAAGCCAGGCAAACCCTTTGTGCTGAATTATAAGCGCTAAACAGAATACAACGTTCCCAACCGTTTCTATGCGCGAAAACACGCCTACACTTTTCAATAGGAACAGAATGAGCGCTGTTTAGCGTTGTAAACATAACCATAAAAACACAACATAACCTACAAAAACTAACGTTGCAGTGTTTGTAGTTTTCTTCACGATGGATGATTTTGATGTTTTTATACTATTTTATAATCTGTATTTATTGTATTTAATGACCCTAACGATCAACCTGCAAAATACGGAATATAATAATACAACAACTTATGGTCATTTTGGATAATCTGATTTTTTTGGTTATGTTTGGATAGCGGTGACAGTTCACGGCGTTGGCAGCGTCACAGGTAGAAAGTTGATCAACTTCAGCAGTGTAGAGCGCTGACGCGCGTTCATTCTGTGCAGTGCTACCACTTCACCATATGAGCGAACTTTGGGTTTGACATTTGGAGACAGTCAAGAGCGGTAGAGAGCGTCTATTCTGTTTCACGCTTTAGGGAAAGGGCTAAAACGTATTTATGCGTAAATAGCCTAAGGCTCAGGTTCGTACGTATATGAACGGATATGACACATGAATTACTATTCCCGTACGTTTATAGACAGAGATAGCGTATTACTGTAGGTGTATGTCAGATGAGGGCCAATGACCTGCGTAGTTGGTGTTTGTGTAAATCTAAGCAAAAAACTTAAACGATAATAATTGTTCGTACTCTTTTATTATATTTTTACATAAACACATGTTTTGTAACATAAAATATAACGGATTAAATGTTTTCAGAATCTTAAAAAAATGTCTTACAAAACTAAACCGAAAACCCCATTATATCATAATAAGTTTTTTACGGTGTGAAATGTTTCAAAACAAGGAATGATGCATAGTTCGACGTCACACTCTTTACATTAGTACTTACCTCGAATCTTTTTTTTTAATATTGATTGTGTTTGCAGACATAGCATTTTCTGTGAGAAGCTTTTTACCACTCTTGATAGACTGTATCAGCTGAGGAAAATGACGAGTCACTAAACGTGTAGGGATGTCTTTTGATGACGGTCTGCCTGTTTTTTACTTCCTTTTATAGTCCAAGAGCCAGCAACGGTTTTGCTTACAATATTTTTAACAAGCGTGTAACTGTTATGGAAGGTCCCTTTGAATATACTGAGAAGGAAACCCGAAGTCTGGCAAGCCTGTGGTGGTGGTTTTGGTCCCCTTGCGTCCTTGAAGGATGGAAAAGAATAATAAGAAAAAAGTATAATAATAAGTCTGGCTCTTTGCTATGTTAAAGGTAATCATATCTTATGTAAGTAAAAAGATTGACAGACGCTTTCGCGGGTGATAAGTTTACCCCAAATTCACATAAAGTTGCATAATAAACTTAACCATTTACTGTAAAATATCGAGAGATCCAAAAAAGTGATCCTCAGCGGGCTGTGGAAATTCAAACGTGTGAATAATAAGTTGGTAGCACTGTAAGTCTGTCAAATTCGAGGTTACCAGGTTATGTTTTCCGTCAGTTTTGACACAGACTGACGCAAAATCTAACCTGCTAATCTCGAATTTGACATAGACTCACAGTGTTACCAACATATTATTCCTAGGTTTTGTGTCAGTTTTACACATTATTTTTTCCGCCCTTCAAGGACGCAAGGGGGCTAAAACCACCACCGCAGGCTTGCCAGACTACGTGTTCCTTTCTCAGTATATTCAAAGGGACCTTCCATAACAGTTACAGACTTGTTAAAAATACTGTAAGAAATCCGTTGCTGGATCTTGGACTATTACAATAAAGGAAGTATTGGATTCACCTCAAAAATTTGAAATTGAGTTTTCAACAGATCTTCACGTTTCAGAGTCCCTTGAACTCAAAAAACATATTTTTTTCATTGGTCTGTCTGTCTGTCTGTCTGTGTGTCTGTCTGTCTGTGAACAGAATATCTCAAAAACGGATAGAGGTATGGCATTGAAACTTCATATATCAGTTTTGTGAACTATGCAGATGCGACAGCAAGCTTTTGAAGCAAATCGCATAACCGGAAGTAGGTGTTTACTCTTGTGATTTTTCAGTTTTTTTCGATTTTTTCAAAAACGGCTCTAACGATTTTTTTTAAACTTTACATTTTTATTACATTTTTAATGTGTATTGATGTGAGATAGGTGATTTTCCAGTTGCATACTTCTAAAATGGGTTTTTTTTTCAATTTTTTTTTATTAACTCCTATTTTAAATAGAACACTCGTTATATTATTACATTTTTGAATTCAGCTTAAAATTCTAGAGAAAATTTGTCTCTTGAACTAACACTCTATTTTGTACCGTTTTTGTAAAATTTTTAATTTTTGAAAATTTTTGGCAAATGCTTAAAAATTAAAAATAAAATTTTTGGCTAATTATAAGAATCAATGTAAAAAGAAGTTGTGTGCGTCTATCACACCAAATTTTTTTTGTAGTTTTTCTTTTTTATAGAAGATGTTATTTTTTAATTGGCCCTCTCTTAACTTATAATGAAAATATTCTAGCATGGTATATCTCTAGTTTTCACCTTGTAAGTACATGACATAGAAATTGATAATAACCAACTCAAATATATGAAAATAGTAATTTGTATACCAAGGAACTGAAGTTTAACTTTTTATTACGAATGTGGATTTAGTTGCCGAGGCCCGTAGGGCCAAATCAAATAAGCCACATTATGTTTTTTTATTGAGAAATCGCGAAATTTTATTTTAACCAACTTTTGTATGTTATGTTGGCGTCGGTTGATGTTTATCAGTCGCCCCGCCACCTACAAAAATCGTTAAACAATGGATTACTTTACTGACGATTTCGTGAAAAAAAGCATTTCGAACACTAGGGCGCAAAAAGTTTTTGCGCACTGGAGCACGAAACAAACTACATTGTCAAAAATAGGTATTTTATGAAGTTACCTTATACAGGGTCAAAAACAAATAAACTTTGTGACCAAATTTTAATAGCTTTATTTGGATTTTGTAGAAAAACACACATTTAATATGATGCTAGTGTAAAGAAAATATGTCTGGAATAAAGCATTGTCAAAACTAAGAAGTTTTATGTAGGTTGCGTTGAGTCTTATTTTGCAACAGTGGTGCAATTTACAAAAAATGAGCAAAAAATCGAAATTATCTTATACAGCTGAAATTGTGCATATGGGCTAAGAATTGCATTTAGAAAAACTTTTTCTAATAACTTTTTTCGATATTTTGAGAAATAATCCCACTTTTTAATTTTTTTGGAAAAAATTGAAATTTGACAGATAATGCGAATCACTTGACTGTTATTTTTTTGGTTGGTATGATGCGGACTTTACTGGTCACACTATGTATACTGGGTGGTTGTTCATACCTCTGAAGATAGGCAATTTACTTGGCTGATCACGGTTATGCATATTCCTGCTCACAATTTTTTTGGAAAAGAATGGTAGTGATACTAAATTAAAGAGAATAATTTTACGCGTCGGTTAGTATTAGAAACTTCGTGGATAATGTTAATTGTGCATAAAAATATTAATTGTAAAATTTAGATATTCCCAAATATAAGTGAGGAGAATGTGATTTGTAGCTCATAATAATGATTAAATCAGCCCCTTCTTTCAAAATCCAGTGACAGAATTCTAAATGTGTGTTTCGGTCATTCGGAAGAAGTTTTTGAGCTTTTTGCAACTTACAGGGACGAAACTGTAAATCTTTCTTTAATATTCACTCATGTGATATTCCTACTTGTAGAGATAAGTGATGCAAAGATACATTCGAATTTTCTTCAATCGAATTTCTAACTTGTAATATATTCTCGTCCGTTCTTGCTCGCTTTAGATTCTCCAAAGGTTTAAAATCTTCAACTGATCCGCTATGGAAATATTTCGTGACCCATCTTTTAAATTGTCTTCTGGAGTGACTGCAACATAAAATTCTTGCTGGAACTGTCGCTGTGTTTGAATAATATAAGCAGTTCTTAAGACGTGTTCTTCACAGAATATTCTTTGAGCAATCGGCCAGCGCTCCATATCTAAGAAAACTTGAGATATGACAGAACATTTGACAGTTAAAATCATTGCAACTTGATTTCCAACATTTTTGTAATTAACGATTCAAATGGGATCACTCTAAATTTGATACGTTCTACATAAGTACAAACTTCCCCTACCTTCTTAATTTGGCGAAATATAATACAGTCTTAACGCGAGATATAGAATATTATATAGTTATATACTACGTGTTACTTCTAAAATTAATAATTTATCTGCCACATAGGATGAACTTCATCCTGTACTTGAATGAGTTGTGTAGTAATGAAAGCAATATACAAAGGAAAGGCGGGATACACCACAATATTAGAAATTGATACACAAACGTATGAAAAAATAAAGAGAGAAGGAAGAAGGTTGCGTATTGGATGGTTGGTTTGTCCTGTATATGAAAATGTAAGCATTATGAGGTGCTATAATTGCTGTGGATTTTATCATAAGGCGAAACAAAGCAAAAATAGACCAGCATGTGGAAAGTGTGGAGATGAGCATCTAACTAAAAATTGTGAAAATGAAAATATTAAGTGTATAAACTGTAGCATGGCCTGTGAAATCACTCAATCTACACCTAGATGTGAAATATACAGCTTATGATATAGAATGCAGTGTGTTTAAAAAGAAAGTTCAACAGGAAAGAAACAAATACCAATATGAAAATAGTGAATAGCTACTACAGAAGAAAGAAAGGAAGGAAGAATACATCTATGTACAAAATGCTCAGAGCGTGATAGCACATTATGATGAATACGATCATTTTATAACTAGTAAGAAGCCAGCAATAGTATGCTTTACTGAGACGCATCTGACAGAAGAAATAAACGATTCTGAAATTAAAATAAAAGAGTATAATAGCGTAAGGCTGGATTCCACAAGCCGCTATACAGGAGGAGTACAAATTTACATTAGAAGTGAAATAAACTGTTGTGTAGTTAAAGAATATGTGGAACAAATGAATTATTGGTGTGTTTTTGTCAAAGTGAATATAGGTAAGGAAACTTTTAATATAGGATGTCTATATCACTCGCCAAGTGGTTCGGATGATAGTTTTTTGGAATTTTTTGAACACATGTGTGACCAATTTTTAGTTATACAAAAACAAAATGTTATTGTGCTTGGTGATTTTAATATAAATATGGATAAGAGTTGCACATATTCGAATCGGTTAAAAAAATGGTTTGAATAACTATGGACTAAGACAGCATGTTTTAGAACCTACACATATGGCACATAATGGACAGGAATCGCTTATAGATTTGGTTATAAGTAACCAAAGTACAATAAACTGTGCTGTAATGAAACAACCAGTATTCAATAACCACTCATTGATTAGAATAGGTATAAACGCTAAAAGTAAGGAAAACAGTAACAAGCTTAGTTGCCGAAAAAAAATTGGAAATGTAAATAGTTTTAAAAATTTAGTGAGTAGTATGTATTATAATTATAAACTGAATGATTTAGACAGTAGGTATAATTTGTTTTATAATAATATTCTTAGTATAATAGACAAAGTAGCACCAAAAATTAGTATTAGTATAAAGGGTAAGTGCAAACCATGGTTTACCCTAGATCTAGTGATTAAAATAAAGACAAGAGAGCTAAAATATAAGAGATTTGCATTTACAAGAGAGAAAGAAGACCGGGAAGAATATCGATCATACAGGAATGTAGTTGTAGCTGAAATGAGAAACGCTAAAAGAGAATATTATGAACTAGCTGTAGATCAAAATAAACACTATCCGAAATTAATGTGGAAAACGCTAAAGAGTATAGTCTCTAATTAGCATATGGAGCCTTATAAACAAATAGAATTTAATGGTACTCTTTATAAGGATATGACTGAAATCGCACAAAAATTTAATAACTACTTTGTTGACAGTATTAATGAAATTACACAGAGCATACCAGTGAGGTATGATGCTTTAGAAATGATAAATAGAATCGCCAAATTTCAGGAATTTACATTAATAAGTGTGGAAGAAATAAGAAAAGTAATCTTTACTCTACCTAATAAAGGAAGTCCTGATGAAGTTACAATAGAAATTTTTAAAATAGTATTTGTTGAAGTGGCAAACCCCCTAATAAATTTAATTAATAATTCACTGGAAAGTGGTGTGGTCCCAAAAAATCTTAAAAAGACCACAATAATAGCTCTGAGAAAAGTATTCAACACTCAAAACGCAGAGCAATTTAGACCTGTCAACACGCCTCCTGCCACAGCAAAAATATTACAAAAAATAGTTTATAAACAATTATTAAATTACGTAGTATTGAATGATATCCTTACCAAATATCAATCGGGGTTTAGACAAAATTATAGTTGCGAAGCTGCGTTTCAATACATATTGAATGACTGGATGAACAATAATGATAATGATCTGGTCACCGTTACTGTATTTTTGGACTTCAAAAGAGCTTTCGAGACAATAGATAGAGACAGACTGATAAATAAATTGGAAAATTATGGAATTGGTGGCACAGTACTGCGTTGGTTCAAGGATTATCTGTCAAATAGACAACAGAATGTTAGATGTGGAGAAATACAGTCGGAGTATGTACAAGTGAACTGTGGAGTACCTCAAGGAAGCATCCTAGGACCTCTACTGTTCATATTGTATATAAATGACATAGATAATGTAATCAAACATTGTAAGTTTCACCTCTTTGCAGACGATACTATCTTATACATTGCAAGCACGAATGCAAAGGAAGTACAAAGCAAACTTAATGAAGATCTGGAAAATATAACTAAATGGTTAGAATCAAACAAATTGAAACTTAATACTGATAAAACTAAGGCAATGACGATAGGCAAAGAAGCACAAAAAACAGAATGGAAAAATGAGGGCTTCAGCATAACAATTGAAGATGTAAATATAGAAATAGTAAATTCTTTCAAATATTTAGGTATAATAGTAGATGATAAGTTAATTTTTGGTGAACATACAGAGTATACGTGTAAGAAAATATCAAAAAAGTTAGGGGTACTTAATAGATCTAGCGATTTTTTAAGTAGATGGGCAAGAGAGGCAGTATATAATTGTATAATTCTACCTCATTTCCATTATGCCGGCACAATACTGTACTTGGCCAGGAGAGGAGATATAGATAGACTGCAATTATTGCAAAATCGTGCAATGCGAGTTATATTGAAGTGCAATAAATATTTAAGCATAGATTTTATGTTCAAATCATTAAATTGGATTAATGTTAAAATTTTGTGAAATGAAAGCTCTTATTTTCATTAATAAGGTTCAAAGCGGCTTAATGCCGGTATATTTTGATACTGTAATACAAGAATTTCATCAGTTTCATGAATATGATACAAGAAATAAAAGAAACTTTGTACTACAACATAAAAAATATAAAAAGAGCCAAAATTCAATATTCTTTAAAGCATTGATAGAATATAACAAGTTACCGCTTGCAGTTAAAAATAGTACAAATGTAAATATGTTCAAATTAAAATTAAGGGAAATATTTTTACAATAGTATAATTATAATAGGTGTTAAAAATGAACTGTTTATTTATTTTTATTTTATTTTTTTTTGTGTTTGATGTTTGTATAGCAAGTTTGCTAAATAAAGTTTACATTATTATTATACCTATATTCCAGGCGAATGTAAAATGCTAGCGAACAATATAATTATAAAAGAAAAAATTATTTGGCATTTTAGTATAGATTGAAACGTTTTAAAAAGTTACAATTATATTAATTTAGCTGTTGCAGAAGTTTTGACTTTGCTTTTCATACTTCCGTTCGTAAAATAAAAGCTTTAAAAAATAAGTTACTTTCATAATTTACATCCTGTATTGTTGAGGGTATAAAATGAAATATTTTACATGATAAATACAAGGCAGACCAGCTTTTACAATACTTGTGAAAACTGTCCAGATGTATTTAAAGTTCTCTTTGGGAGTTTAACATAAAGATGTATAGGATATTCCTAGATTACAAAATTAACTCATTTTTTAATTATAAATCATTCAATATTTATTAATCATGTTTTCTTCCTTATCTTCTTTTGTTCGGTTTACAAAGGCAGACTGTTTTATATGTTATTGTTTCGGTTTATATAGTGCGGGAAATTGTCATAGGGTGTACGTCTCTGATGCGTACCTGTTATTTACCCAAAATCAAATTATAAAAACTTAAATATCTTAGATAATAAATACAAAAGCAAGCCTTTGGAACTCTGCGGGATTAGGCAGAATACAAGTATGTTTATTGTGTATTAGCTGAAGAGTTAATTAACATCAAATAAAAAGGGAATCTGGCTACAAAAAATCAGTGAACATGACTTGATAATATGGATAATGGTTTCTACTAAAATGGCAACAAAAAAAGCAGCAAATACATGTGCAGACAGACTGGTCTGAAGCTATATACCCTCAGAACAATATTGATATAATATTAACTAATAACTGTAGAGCATATAACTTCAGCTGTACATTTTTTTCTACTTATTAGGTCGGTCGGCTTTGATGATTGTGTTTAAATGTTTGGATTGTTTGTTGGAAGGTGCACCAAGTTTACGCTTACTTAGGTCTGAAATTGGACTCATTGTGCTACCTTCCAATCACGTATTTGTATGTGTTCTTACTTTAACTCATAAACTAGTCTTCAGAGCGAACGACATTTATTGTATCTCAAGGTCGAATGGTTACCTGACTCATTACCGATTTAGTGGACTGTGGAATAAATTCTGCCTATTCATGGATTCGAACCAAGGACTTGTTTATTGTAAGTCTAGCACTCTTACTTACTGCACCAGTGGTATTTGGATGCCTACTTCAACTGTGACAGGGAGGTGTTGACTATGTGGAAAATCGGAGAGCACTGCTCTGCTCATTGGTAGAAGCTGTGACAGTAAATTGCGTGAAACAAAGCAGAGGTCAGGTGTGTAGCCCTTTCGCCACCTTCTTGAGAAAAAAGTATGCCTGTCTTTAGCATTGTAGATCAGAGTTAGGTTATTAGATTCGGCCCAATCTATAAGGTTGTCTCCATTATCGTCGTTATGTTTATAGCCCCAGGTATGTGGTGGCTATTAAAGTTGCCGATATAGACTATGCGATGGTCTGTTGGTGCTACGTCAATAACATTTGGAGGCCACTTGGTTGCAGGACGCTTATATATGTTCACAATGAGCAGGTTATTAACTTTGGTGTGCGTGCGTTTCTTGGATGGCTACTACGTCAATTGTATTTTTAGTCAGTATTTTTCCGAGGGTTTCACTCTTTGCTCTACTGATACCCTCTATATTAAGTTGGCAAATTCTTAGTCTTGGTCCGATATGCCTCGTCAACTGACGCTTATAAGCACCGTTTGCGGGTTCCATGTATCACAGTAGATGTGCACTCACGCTAGCTAGACGCGTTTACCACCGCTCCATTAAAAGATAGTGTTGTGTTGTTGCTCCAGTTGAAATTACAAAAAATGGTGTTCACACAGTCGCAGAAAGATGATATTGCCGATATTACTAAAGCTGTATTGGGTGACAAACATTTTCTCCAAAGCATAATAGACACAGTTTCGGATTTAGTGTTAAAGAAGATTAAAGACAAACTGGAAAAATTGTTTAATAAATGTGAACATGTGGAAAAAACAATAAAGCAGATGGAAACCGAAAATGAAGTCCTTAGAAATAACCTTGACGATTTAGAGCAGTATACCAGGTGTAACAGCTTAAGAATCTGGGGGGTTAAAGAAGAACGTGGTGAAAACGTGCAGAACCTTGTACTGGAAGTCTGCAACAATAAGTTAGGGTTATCTATCGCCAACACTGATATTGACAGATGCCACCGTGTCGGAATGCAAGGTAACAAAAAACCTAGAGCCATAATAGTAAAATTTATAAGTTACTCTAGACGTGCTGCGGTATTTACCTCAAAGAAAAAATTAAAAGGGTAGGGAGTCAACAAAAATAATCAAAAACTGCGTCTGAAATCTATGGGGGACCTTGATAAAATTCGTTAGATAGCTATTTAGTGGAGCAACAAATGTCTAATTAGTTTCTCAATTAGCTCATTTGCATTTATTATATCATTCTTAAGCCTGTATGACACGACGCTAAATTTTGTGCAAAATTTACTTGTAAATTTTCAAATAAATTCACTGATAATTTTTCTTTCAAAAACACAATTTCCTGTTTGCAACGTGCGCTAAATTTGATGTTAAATTTGGCATGCCCACTTGCGTAGTAGCAAATATTTTAAGTGGAAACAGTACCCTCTAGAGGGTATTGGTTGAAGTATGTGTTTGTTTTCATGTTATTTGTCGTTTGTTAGCTATTTTCTGAGGTTAGGTTAAGGCATTTATCTTAGAGACCCTTAAATGTATCTTAGATAGACATTAAACACGTGGTTAAACAATGCTAATAAAATGCAGGTTATGTTTATGTTTACATTCCGCGTCATTCGCTGCAGTTTAGTCTGATTACGATACTTCTGCGCATTTTTACAAGCATATTTACCAGGAAATTTAGAACAAGTTCTAAATAATTTATATGAAAATTCAGCGCAAAATTTAGCAGCCTATTTTCTGTATGCAACGGTGCTTAATATTTTTATGAAAATTTACAAGTAAATTTTGCATAAAATTTAGCGTCGTGTCATACAGGCTTTAGTTAGTTTCCTATTTTTATTTGTAATCAAAACAAAACAAAAAATTAGTTCTGTTAATTATAAACTAAGTTTTATTCTACTTTCGTTTAAATTTATATTTAATTACTTATTTACGAATTCTTATAGTATCTATATTAATTGTAGTTTTTTCTAATTTCTAATTTTAAAATTATTATTTTTAAGTTCTACACAACTGTCATATCGGAGCCTAGGTAACTTGCCCACCATAAACATTCTCTGCTACGAAAGAATGAGAGATAACTATTTACTATCAAACTGTTTGAGGTTTACGGACGAAAACATATTTATTTCTGCAAAATGTAGCAGCTGTCGAGTATGACATTATTGCTTTAACAGAATCTGGTTTAGATGATGGTATTTATGATAGTGAAATATTTGATTCACGATATGTTATATACAGTTGTGATAGAGATAAAGCTTATGCAAATAAAACTCGAGGCGGTGGAGTGGTAATTGCTATAAATAAGAAATATAAATCAAAACTAATACTGACAAACTTTAGGCTGGAGTTAGTAATTGTTGAGTGTGATATCTATGGCACAAATTTCATATTATGTAATTCTTATCTTGCGCTACGCTCGCCACTAGAGATATACAATCAACTTTTTGACATTTTAGAAAATAATGAAATGTATTTAGGCAAAAATCTAATTATGATGGGTGATTATAATAGTCCTGAGATCAAAGGAATTCATACCAATCTTGCAAGTGGTAATCATTTATCAGCACGGCTTTGTGAATTCATAAATATTCTAAATGCTAAAGAATATAACAATATTTTGAACTCAGAGGGTAAAACTTTGGATCTAGTCATAAGTAATAATTAAATGTGGTACAAGAAATGGTGACACTTGTGCCAATTGATCGTGATTATCACCCATCCTTACATATTAGTCATAAAATTTTTCATTCAGAAATTGACAATTCCAATATTAATAATCTTCAGAATAATTACAATTTTAAGAGAGCAAATTTCTTGTTAATGTACACTCTATTGAATAATATGGATTGAAATGATTTAAAAAGTTATATGCAATAATGGACCAATGCATTCCTAAAATTACTAAGACTAAATCTACAAATTATCCCTGCTGGTTTAGCAAAAGTATCATTACTGACTTAAAGCAAAAAAAATATCACCATAAAAATAAAAATAAATCTGCTTTTCACTTACAGGAATTTAAGAGGTTGAGAGCAGTGTGCAAAAGAAATAAAAAGGTTGCTTATAAAAATTACATTACATTTGTTGAAAATGAAATAGTAAGTAATGTTAATGGATTTTGGAATTTTGTTAAAGATAAAAAACAAATGAAAGGCTCACAGCAAAATTATCGCTATCAAGGTATTGAGATTGTAGATAGGGGTGAAGTTGCAAATAAATTCGCTACTTACTTCAGTTCTGTTTACAAATCATCATCCAATTATGATATGCCTAATCTTATATAATATGCCCCCTCCATAAGAAAAGCAACCAACTAGATTGTACGAACTATAGAGGCATTACTTTGTTAAACACATCATATAAGATCTTCTCAAATATATTATATCAAAGACTACTGCCCTATGTTGAAAAACTTGGAAACTATCAATGCGGCTTTCGAAAAAATAAGTCCACAACAGATCAAATATTCTCCTTACGACAAATAATTGAAAAAACTACTGAATACAGCATAAATGCATACCACATGTTCGTGGACTTCAAGGCGGCATACAACAGTGTAATAACAGCCAAAGTGTATAAGGCTATGACTGAAATGGGGATACCAAAAAAGCTGATAAACCTTGTTAGAGCATCACTAGCAAAAGTTCAATGCGTAGTTAAGATACAGCATGACGTGTCGGAGCTATTCCAGACATTTAAAGGATTAAGACAGAGTGATGCGTTGGCATGCTTACTCTTTAATATACCACTAGAGAAGGTAGTGCACGACTCTCACATTAACACCACGGGAACAATATACACAAGATTCGTACAGATCCTAGTCTATGCGGACGATATCGACATAATAGCGAGAGGCATCACAGATAATAAGGAGGCTTTTATTAACTTGGAACAGGCCGCAAATAGCGTGGGACTCCAAATCAATGAGCAGAAAACAAAATTTATGACGATACCAAGATCAGAAGCGCGCCGTAATAGAATAGAACAAAATATCACAATAGATGATTACAACGTAAAAGCTGTACGGCAATTTGTGTACCTGGGTTCCATGATGAGTGATAAATCTAACACTAGCTTGGAGATTAACAAAAGAATTATACAGGCAAACATATGCTACTATGCCATCAGGAAACAACTCAGCTCTCATATACTCAGCCGCAAGTCCAATATAATACTCTACAAAACGTTAATAAGACCTGTTCTAACTTATGGGTCTGAAATTTGGCCAATGACCAAATCTGATGAGTCAAGTTTACGAGTATTTGAAAGAAAAATCATAAGGAAAATCTATGGCTCCATCTTAGAAGATAACATGGCGAAGAAGATACAACCACGAACTATACCAACTATTTAATTAAAGCAATTAAAGTTGGAAGACTAAGGTGGACAGGACATGTGATGCGGATGGAGGACACTCAATCAACCAAGAAGGTGTTAATGGGCAAGCCATAGGGGAAACGGAAAGTCGGAAGACCTAAGCTACGATGGCTAGATGCAGTGGAAGGAGAGCAAAGGCGCAGGACAGAGACCCCTGGCGAACCCTTCTTGAAGTGGCCAGGGCCCACCCAGGGTTGTAGTGCCAAAGATGATAATGATGATGATCTTATATTACAAGCTAATCAACATTTTTACAGTCTATTAAATGTTAAATCGTTTACATTGCAAGATATTGATAAAACCTTAAAGTAATTAAATCCAAAAAAATCAAGTGGTCCCGATCAGATACCTCCTTACATCTATAAAGCGTGTCACGAATTGTTTACATACCCTCTCTACATACTTTTTAATTTGGTACTAAAAACTAGTATCTTTCCTGAACAATGCAAATTAACGCAAGTGACCCCTGTACATAAATCTGGCAACAAATCTGATTTAGAAAATTATAGACCGATGTCCTTAGTTCTGTTCCAGCTAAAAATTTTGAAGTCTATTGTATGTATCAACAACTATCATCTCATGTCAAACTGTGGGTTAGTGCCCTTTATGAAAGGGCGTTCAGTTGAAAGTAACTTGATATCTTTTGTAAATTATACAAGTGAAGCAATGGATGAGGGAGCACACGTTGATACAATATATACTGATTTTGCCAAGGCTTTCGATAAAGTAAAACATGATTTTTTAATAACAAAGCTTTACTCTGTTGGTTGTAGCGTACAGCTAACCACTCTATTGAAAAACTATTTAACGGATAGGTTTCAGTGCGTTAGAATTAACGGAGGGTTGTCGCATAGGTACTCGACTCGCTCGGGTGTACCACAAGGTAGCAACCTGGGACCATTACTATTTCTGATCTTTATTAATGATTTGCCTAGCGTAATACAATACTCTAAAGCTCGACTATTCGCAGACGATCTGCAAATTTAAAAAAAAATGACTCACTAGATGATTCTAAGTTATTGCAACAAGATATCTGTGCAATTTCAAGATGGGAGTATGGAAAACGAATTGTTGTTTAATATTAATAAATGTAAAATTATGTCATTTACTTTAAAGAACAATAAAATAGCTGTCGATTACATAATTAACAACTCGATCTTAGAACTTGTTGAAAACATTAGAGACTTGGGCGTGATTTTCACGTCAACTTTGAGTTTGGATGACCATATTAAAATGCTTGTAAATATGTCATTGAAAAATCTTGGGTTCTTAACACGCACGACCTATGAATTTACAAGCATAAAACCAATACAAGTACTGTATAATGCGATAATACGTTCTAAATTAGAATTCGCCTCTAATGTCTGAATTCCGGCTGCAGTAGTACACAAACAAAAAGTTGAAACAGTACAAAATAAATATATTAAGTATTTATGTTTTAAGAAATATAATCGTTATCCACTCTACCATGAATATCAAAATATGCGGGGTCAGTTTCGAATTTTCAGATTAAGCTATAGAAGGGAAATGGCGTCGATATTTTTCATACATAAGTTATTAAACAACAGAATGGACTGTCCCACATTGCTGCCCTTGATTACGCTTTATATTCCTGCATTAAGGTGTAGACCTCGCCCATTCCTTTATTTGCCATATTGTAGAACCGAATTAAGAAAGAATTCGCCTATAATTAATATGACTTATATAACTAACAAAATTATAATAACGTCGGATATCAATATTTTTGAAATGTCATTCAAAACTTTAAAAACCCAAATACTGAAGTTTATGATGCAGAAAATAACATTGGTGAGTGAGATTACTTCCGTTCTGATTGACGGTATCTATTCCATTTTATTATATATATATTGCTATGACACACCTTTTAAATGCCAAGCATGTATTTCGTTAGATAATCAACCATTAATTATGTTATAGCTTACCAAGTAAACTATGCCTTGACTCTTTGAATTAATTAAATATCACAATGATATTTACTTTTTTATGGAGAACTCTTATTTTTCAGGGCTGGGTTCATCAAATCTAGTCTGCTACTTTTTGAAGCATTAAAAATTGTAACCTTGAATTCTCTGACTATCAATGACGCTAAATGTCAAACTTGACTTTCAAATTAATTCAACAAGGTGTACTGACAAATGTATCTCACATTGACATTTACTACCATTCAAATACGTTATGCAATTATTAACCTCAGTTTATGTCACTTGCTTTCAAAATTGATAGTTATTCAACATTTATTTATTAACTTATCTTAACAAACCTGTATTAGTTGCTTATGTCCTCACCAAAAACAACACTCACCACTGTATTCCGTATCGAACAAACCACAGCATTCAGCAACAGCAAACCCCTTTTTGACCTGTCAAACTGACGTCAGCTCTAAAATCCAGTCCTGACTCGTTCTAGATATCACTATTCCTCCTAGCTGCTACTGCTCTTTCTGGATACAACCATCACAGCTATCAGCAACCCCTAGATATCCTCGTCACACGATCTGTTATCCTGGTAAGTTTGTCTCCTTTGATTGATTCCAATTATAACTTTGTCCCATTTATTTTCAGATACTCAAACGTCGCAAGCACCATGCACCAAGTATCCAAATTAATTAATGTATTGTTGTATTTATAAACCTCGCGTTTGTAGTTATTGAATGCTTAATAAAAATTTAGTTAAAACATATAGTGCTGTGGCGTCGGAGTTCGTAAATATACTACCATAACATTCTTAAAGCCAAGGTGCTAACACAAGAACAAAGAAGGTGTCTGTTTTTACGAGATTGATATGCGGAAGTTGCCGAATCGGATAAACTGAAAAATGTCGGGTGGTACACACGGTTCTTTTATCGCTCTGTTTTGTATTATAAAATTCTGCTGTTTAAGACTCCACTTCCTACCATTTGTTAGTGCTGGAATGTGTATAAGATTGGCTAAAACTACATCAAACTTTTCACTTGCTAACTGAAGAATATTTTTTACTAATATATATTGCTGTTCGATATTTGACAAGGCCCAGTTTGGCAGCTGCATTACAAGTTTTCTGCCTGTCTGTCTGTCTGTCAGCAGTGCTTTCGAGCCTATATTAAAACAATCGAATCTAAAATTTGGGTCTTACGTAAAAGAACACAATATGCAATTAAATGGTACTGTTGCTAATAGCGGTATAAAATTTTTTTAACTCAGTTTACACTCCGAACTGTAACCTGTAAATCTCTACAGCATAATAATATTTCTTTAGGCACTTGCTTATTGCTATAGTGAGGGATGCCAGCAAAAAGCGAAATAAGTAACTATCAGCTCAATGTCGAGACTGTGTATTTAATAAAGTACGGGAAAAAACACGTAATATTTACTTTGGTTACAAACAATGTTGAGGATTTCTCTCAATGTCTCTAAGACCCCAACACTTTTGTATTATGTTAAATACTGTCTACCGCATAAACAGCCCTCCAGTGGGATGGAACACATTACCTATCTACTAAAAGATGCTTCCAATCGGCCTATTCGAGGTTGTTTCTACGATCTTGAGTTTCAAAAAGTTAAATATCCAGCCATACATCTCGTTGAACGCGTAACAAAACAAAAACCTAACAAGGTATTTAAAATGATTTGGATTTTCATATTTTGAGTGTTGCATTTTTTAGCTGGAAATAATTCGATATATACTATTAGACCACAATGACTCCATACAACTAATTCGGTTTATTTTTTGCAACCTTGCACATTTCTCAAACAATGGCTTCATTGTTTAATTGCGCAGAAGTAAGACAGGCAGGCAGGCAGGTTTTGAAAAGTCTGACATTTCCAGACGATGAGTCACATCCTGTTGAGCCTGGATAAGCGTAGAAATCTTGTAAAATTTCAAAATTAGACATTTAGCTTCAAAATTCATCGTGGGAATCTTTCAAAATTAAGACTTTTAACCCCAAAATTCATCGTGCTGCATTACAAGTTTTCTGCCTGCCTGTCTGTCTGTCAGCTGTACTTTCGAACCTATATTAAAACAATGGAATCTACAATTTGGGTCTTACGTAAAAGAAAACAATATGCAATTAAATAGTACTGTTGCTAATAGCTGTATAGAAATTTTTAACTCAGTTTATATACCTTAGTACAAAGTCCCTTCCGTAAGAAGTTACAGGACCTTGAAGTTAAATTTTTTATCTTTTTGTTAATGTCCACAAATGTAGAGATATCGATTTGAATTTTGGTACACATGCTTACTATAATGTACCGCACTAATAGGAAAAATTTCATAAACTAGACTTGACTGTAAGGGACACTTTACCTATCTTTCAAAACTTTGTTAGCTCTAACTTCGTTATCTGTAACATCTTTTAAAATTTTAGGTTATTATCTGAAAAAGAATTAAAATACACAAAAATAATGTACTCTTTAGTTCATAAGCGTAAGAGCAACCATTTACCTTAAAATACTCATCAAAGGTTTCTGGTTATCATTAAGACGTGCAATTATCAAGTAGCCATGATTACAAAACCAATGGGTAATGATTGTGATCTAGTAAACAACAATAAGAAATCAATTAATGACGTTGGGGACATAATTTTTTTGTCTTTTGTTCTTACAAAAATACTGCGACATAATGAACATTTCAGCATTGGAGAATTCGTTATGTAGCGGCATTTTTTTAAACATAAAAGAAAAAATTCACTAATGTCAATAATTGATTTATCATTGTTTTTTACTAGATGATCATTGTTTTGTGATCATGGCTACTTGGTAATTGCACGTCTTAATGACAACCAAAAACCTTTGATGGGCAAGGTAAACGGTTGCTTTTAGCTTTAAAAACTAAGAATACATTATTTTTGTGCTTTTTAATTCTCTTTCAGATATTAACCTAGAATTTTAAAAAATGTTACATATTTCTGGGAAAAAATATTTGAAGTCTGAGGCCGTACCGTCTCAAAAGATCCCAGTAAGGATGTTTGAAAGAACCAAAACAAATGAGATTTTAAATAACTGTAGATTACAACGCCGCATAAAAAGAAATGTGTTTGCTGAGGTAGGTTTTGCTTTAGTGTTTCAGAGTATGTTCTGTTGTAATAAAAACAGCAACTTTTTTAAACGTACCCCTTTTTTCAGACGAATAAAATTAATGAAAGTGCGCAGTTACCATCTACAGCAGATAAATCGGTTCAAGAGCTGGAAATGATGGAATGTTCTACAAGTGTGACAAACGAAAGAGGTGCAGAGGATTACGATGCAGCAAGTGCTTTTTTATCACAGATTAATGCACCGGCACAAAATACAAAAGTCACGGTTGGTGTTCAAGTTCATACCGCCGATTTGTTAACTGTGTGTGACTTACTAGACACAGAGGTAAAATTGAATACTATAACAGGTCTACACAGTTATAAACTATTGGACTTCCTTGAAGAATCCGTTTCGAAATTAAAAATTGATACGCGAGTGCACAGACTTTCAATAAGAAGTAGAATAATCATGTGTTTTATTAAATTAAAGCAGGCTTTGTCATACGCAGCAATTTTAATTTTATTTGGCAATATAACTTCGCAGACATGTAAGACAATTGTGTTTAAAATGTTATTAGTATTAGCACACATTTTAAAACCCTTTATCGAGTTTCCATCAAGAAGTGACATACAAAATTATCTGTCAAAATGTTTTGAGCAATTTAAGAATGTGCGAACCGTGCTCGATTGCACTGAAATTCCCATACAAAGTCCAAAGTGTATATGTTGTAGAATACGATTCTATTCCCATTATAAAGGAACAACAACTGTGAAATTCATGACTGGTGTGAGTCCAGCTGGGAACATAACATATGTTAGCTCTGCGTATGGCAGACGTGCTTCCGATAAATCGATTTTTGAACAAAGTGAACTAATACGCTTATTAGAAGCAAATGAAGATGCCCTTATGGTTGACAAAGGGTTCTTAATAGACAATGTATGTACAAGTCATGGCATAAGATTAATTAGACCATCCTTTCTTAGAAACAAAGAGCAATTTAGTAAAGAGGAATCGATTTTAAATTCAAAAATTTCTAAAGCTCGTGTACATATTGAACGGTCCAACCAACGAATTAAAATCTTTAAAATATTAAGTAATCGTTTACCTTGGACTATGATTACAAGAGTAAATGAAATTTTTGTTGTTATTTGTGCTGTAGTAAATTTATCTGCTTCTATATTATCTGCTGATAGATTTTTATAATATGTACTTTTAGGAAACCTTTTTTTAAAAAATAAAACAAAGTTTTGAAGTAATTTTTTTATAAAAAAAATTATTTTAACTCATGTGGCTTTTTATTTTCACAAACAACATGTATCATATTGTTAAAATAATTATATTTAAGTATTTTAAACATGTCGTATGCAAATGTTGGACAATAGTCGACAGCTACGTCGACCAGACTCCTATCATATGTAGCATATATAATAAAGTGACATTTTTCAATATTTAATAATCCCATGCCAAATTGAATCTGGCCATAATAGGCGTGTTTTTTCTTCAGCCTGATTTCCCCTTTCTGTTTTGTAATAAAATTACATGAATCCAGCAATTCCAGTGCGGTTACTTCTTTTCCTGAGAAAATACAGAATGTTATGTTTCAAAGCAATGTAGTGTATCGTGTAATAATCATACCTTTAAAGGGACATTTAATTTCAAGAAGTTCATTTGGCTCGCCGTCTTCATTCAAGATGATCCCATCAGGAGAGTATCCAAGCCAGCGATTTGCTTTGCTTATAATAAATTCTGTTTGTACTACGGTTTTCCCTGTAATTTCTGTAAAGTAGGAACGAGCTTCGTTTTCATATGCCACACCGTATTCAACAAATTTATTCGTAATGATTTGGGCAGTGGCGGTGCAAGAGCATCTTGGGCCCCTAAGCAAATATAAAAATGGCCCCCCTTGTATATTTATAATTATAGTATACAAAGTAAACGTTTAACAAAAAATAAAATAACATCCTGTTATAACCAACAGAAAGAGAGTAGTAAATGCCTAACATTTAACACATTTTATAACTAACATATCTAACAAAATATCAATTAAAAATATAAAACTAAATAAAATCTTCAAGTTGGTGTAGGCACAAATACAAAGAAAAGTGATGGATAAATATCTACTTATGTAACACTAGTAAAATAAAATAGTAATAGGGTAAAATCATAAAAACCCACGTTAAAATAAGTAACAAATACTTGGTATTTATTTGTATCATTAATATCTGTAAAACGCCGTAAAAGTAAATTGATCAGAAATAAAAAATGTATCTTTCTGGCCTTATTGACAGAAAATTGTTCCACAAGATTTTTATGTCCATCGTAGACGATGCTTTTTGCTCAATTGGCAAAACCGAAAGGTTATTTAGCTTATCTTGGCTAGTAGAATTTCTTAAATAATGTTTTGTTATTTAACTCTCTAACGGCTGGTATTATCAACCTCATTTAACTGGAGTTTTAGTTAAAGGAAGTTTAAGTTTAACGTCCCTTTATATATCAGATGCGTATTATGAACAACATTTAAATCGCATTTAAGTAACTATCCTTTAAGCGTAAGTTGGCAACAGATTTGGACTTGGTTAATGCACACCTAATTTCAGTTTGGTGAACATAACCGCACTTACAGTTACTTGTTTACGATGGCGAAACGTGCAAGATCTAAAAAATTTTCCGACGACGAATCTCTACATTTGTTGGCAGTGTTAGAGCCTTTGAATATAAAACCTCAGGAAGGAGCGTTGTGAACTTGTAGCATATGATTGAACTACGACGGAAGTCGCCATCTGCAAAACCCATATATGACTCATTATTGTGAGTTTCGCGTAGTTGCGCCAGTTTCACTGTAAAAAACTTGTGGTAAAAAATGGTTAGTTGTGCTTCTTGTGGGTGTTCTCAAACACCTACAACTACAAATAAAGGAATAACGTTCCATCAGTAAGTAATAATTACATTTAATCAGTACAATGTAAACAATGTACATAACCTAACAAACTTTCACCAGTGGCGTGGTATGTTTGAAAAAGAGTGAACGACAGAACAATGTTATTGAAATGCGGTTAGAAATGTTATTAGAATCATTTTTGTTTAGAAAAATAAATCTCAGTTCTAATCTTTGAATATAAAACCTCATTCAAAGGTTCTAATATTTATCAGTATAGTAATTTAATAACAAGTAACGTAAAGTTTTTGTAATGTTTATTCCAGTTTTCCGAAAGACCCAAAGCGAAAGCATTTATGGAGTAAAGCATAAACAAACCAGAATGGACTCCGAAAATTTCGAGTGTGTTATGTTCTCAACATTTTGCTGATGACTGCTTAGATCGAACATCCAGCATAATATGGGAAAAAAAATTATTTTAGATTTTTCAAAAAAACTTTTTAGGTCAATAGTTTGTGCGTGTCTAAAAACCTATTTAGTCCCTTCATATGTACCAAGGAGTTTTACTTATTTAGAAAATGAAGTTTTTCGAAATTGTCAAAATCCAAAAAGTGCTATTTTTCGGAAATTAAGTAAGATTTCAATGAGATTTTTTCAAGTGTGTTATAAATGAACAATCTTAAAGCCAGCAAACACCTAATTTTTTTAACTTTAGCTACAAATTATTTTTTAAATTTTTTAAATATTTTTCAGAATTTTACATATCAAGACTTAATATTAAAATTAATTTTTTTTATGTGAATACTTTAAAGATATAGAATTGGAAAAAATAATACAAAATGTTAATTACTTCTTTAGAATTTTTTATTATTTACCGAAAAGTAGTATGTTTACATAATTTTTACGTTTTTTATGCAAGGCGCTTTTTAGGAGAAATATTTTTCACTGCTAATTAATATCTATTTAATTGGCTTCTAGAAACTCTAATCTAGCCCTGTTAATGAATTATTGTTACAAAAATCCTGTAAATGTTCTTTTACAGTTTGTTATCTACATGAGGATATTTTTTAGAACATGTAATTGAGCGTATATTATATCTCTGAAAGTAACGCAAGAATTAAAATGATTATGCGCAGTTTTACATTGCCAAAAATTCCCGGACCAAGTGAAAGAATTACTAATTTTCCCTGACTTGACCTGGTTTTCCTTGTTTTCTAGGTCGCTGGGAACCCTGTATCCCTTTGTCTCGTGACGCCACTGGTCAATGTCAACCGGAAACACCTATCCGCCATATTGAAGACCCAACTTATTGTTGTTCCCTATTTTTATACGAAACGCTCCTTCCTGAGGTTTTATATTCAAAGGTTAGAGCCGTACAAAAATATTTTAGAAAATAAAAAAACAAATGCCATAACCACACAAGAAAAGGTAATGATAGTTGTTATATTATTTTAACTTTGCTTATGACTTGATTTTTGGTAGAACACAGCATGGACTAAAATAACTACACAATTCAATGCAGATCGGCCTTTAAGCAGCAGAAGTACGGATCAGCTGAGTTCTAAATATGAAAAACAAAGCCCGGAAGTATGCTGCAGCAAATAAGCAGTGTCTGTATAAGACAGGGGTTGGACCGCCAACGCAAATAATTGATGTAGTGCTAGAAAAGATTCTAGAAATTATTAATAAGAAAAGTGTAGACGGAGAAGAGAACATTTATGATGGTAATGCTGCAGAACCCATTAACGAATCCATTAACAACATGGAATTTGTGTTTGCTTCCGAACCCACTACATCTTGTACTGATTCGCATCCTATCGTATGGGAGGATATTCAACCAGATGAATGCCTTCCAACGATCAACGAACAGGTGACGGTTCAAGAAGTTCTACAAACGCAGCCAATTTTATTACCGCGCAAGGAGCCAGCAAAGAAGTTCTTACCAAGAAAGCGTAAGCGAGAACCTGAGATGGAACAAATTGCTCAAGCAAAGCTGAATATGTACGAGAAAAAATCCCAGCTAATTCAACTGGAATGCAATAAAAAAGAAATTGAAATCGAGTATAAACGTTTACAAGTAGAACTTCTACAACTAGAAGTAATCAAAAAAAGGGACAGCATGGCGGTGCGATTAGCTTTGTTAAACGAGGAGTTGGAGGCGAAGCGACTCCAGAATAAATTAAATTAAAAAAAACTTGAAATGTAACTTTATTCTTAAATAAACATAATAGGTTTAATTTGTTAATGTTTTATTTTGCATGTACTGTAATGTACATAAGTTATCTAGACTAATAAGGTGCTGAAGTAATTGTAAATTAACCTATGACGAGTGCTGTTATTATCATAAATTTCTTCAATGTTATATATTTCTGCTGCTTCATTGATTACGTCCTCGTCTACAGGTAATGGTTCATTCATTTCAATACAAATATTGTGCAGTACAGCTGTTGCAACTATAAATGACTTTTGCTAAATTATTTGAAACTCGCATACCCAACGACAAAATAGGAAAACGTCTTTTCCAGACTCCATACTGTCTCTCTACTGTGTTTCTTGTTTTTATATGGCAATCATTATATAATAATAATAATAATAATTTTATTGCTTAAAAGAATACATAATTGCTTAAAAATAATGTAACAAAATTAAATCATGAAAAAAACATAAGATTAAGATGAATCAATACATTAAAAACTAACTACATTTCACCAAAACAAAAACTCTTTTGGAACTAATAAATAAAAAAGTGTTCTATTTCCCTGAGTTGAAGTATATAATAAAACCATAAATAAATAAATGTTGAGTCTATATCAGATGTTAGTGTGACATTGTTATATTAAATTTGAATTAACTTTTTTTTTAAATAAATAAACCGTTCTACATAGCCCCAAGCTGTGCGTAGAATCGGTGTTTTGTAATTTACCGTGAATATTATTGGCTATATCAAGTGCAAGTCCTATGTACACTTACTATTTTATAAATTTAATATAATTAAAGTTAAGCAAACAACATGAAATGAAATGCAAACAAAAAACACTCATACGCATGACCCATATCTACTCTAGTTACATAAAAATAAATCTCTACTGAATTCTCCTAAGCAGATGTTCTGATATTTCAGGGTGGTTTATGAAATAGTTTTTCAATGTTTTTGTAAACATATAAGGTCTACTTTGTTTTACTTTGCTTGGAATGTTATTATAAATGTTATAAATGTTAGGCGCCAAGTAGCTAAAAGATCTCTGCGAATATGTTTTGTAAAAGAATGGAACTTTATAAATTTCCTGTTTTGATCGCGAACTGTATTTTTGAAATTGAAAAAATTTACTCTTGAAAAAAAATATTTTACACACTGTGCTGCAATATAAATTTTTTAAATTTAATATATGTAGGTCTATAAAAAGGGGCGCTGTGTGTGTCAGTGGCGATACCCTCGCTACACATCTAATGAAAGATTTTTGAATTACAGTCAGCGGATTGAGAGTTGTGTTGTAAATTCCCCCCCAGATAGAAATCCCATAATTCAGCAAAGGCTCAACTAGAGCTAGTTACATCATCCGCAAGATATATTTCGGAAATACATTTCTAACAAAATAAAATCTATACCTAATAAATTGCAATCTTTGCAAGAGTGCACTAACATGGTGTTTCCAAGACAAATTTTCTTCTAGTATGATTCCTAAATATTTAATTTTATTTGTTTGTTCTATTTCTGGGCAAGTACAGTTTTGTTCACAAATTATAGATGAATGGAATTTAGGATTTTGAGGGAATACTTTCTTATGCTTTAGATATAAATTTATATATTTTGTTTTATTAATGTTAATAGACATTCTGTTATAACTAAACCATTTATGCAATATGCTTAAGTCATGTACCATGTCACTGTAATTTGTATTATTATCTCGGTTAGCATACACTAGTGCAGTATCGTCCGCAAATGTAAAAATTTTCCCCTTAAATGGGCCTGAGCAAAGATTATTTATCGCAACAAGAAATAAAATAGGACCCAAGACAGAGCCCTGGGGAACACCACGAGAGATCGCCTTAAAATTGCTGTACGAGATTCCTACTTTTGTACATTGTTCACGGCCTGTTAAGAATGAATTGAGCCACCTATGTATATTGCCTCTAATGCCCGCAGAGTATAGTTTTTCCATAAGTATATCAAATGACACAGTGTCAAATGCTTTCCTTATATCCAGAAAAAGGCCTGTTACATTATTTCCTCGGTCAATAGATTCTATAACTAAATTTGTAAATTTAATGAGAGCCAACTCCGTACCTCTGTTTTGCAGAAACCCATATTGATTTTCAGAAAAATAATTTTGTTTGTCCCAGAATTTTTTTTTTTTAATGTTTATCTAACAGCAATCAGAATAATACATTCTATGAGCTATTGTGCTGGATGGAGGAACAATTGAATATATATCCCTCAAAGGGCCTGGTGGGTCATCCCCAATGGGAGGGCCTCGTCTTCACTTCAGGTCAAGTCTGCTGGCCATTTTCTTTTGAGTCTTCTGTTGGGTCTGTCTTGCACAAGTGGTTGTAATGTGGTATTGTTATGGTTTTCAAGGTTCTGTTGGTGTTTCTGGCTTCGTTGTTGAATTCTTTTTTTATCTGTTGGGATATGGAGATCTTGATGGAGCATGTGATTGGAGATGTACCATGGTGCATCGGTTATGGCCCTGAGAATCTTTGACTGTGCTCGTTGAATTATTTTTATGTTTGTATTGCTAGCACAGCCCCACAGCTCGATGCCATAGGTCCATATTGGAACAATTATTGTTTTATAGATTAGTAGAATTTTAATAGTCTTTTACACATGACCTTTTCAAAGACTTTTGAAATTATTGATAGCAAAGCCACCGGTCTATAATTTCCGCAAACGCTCGCTTTTCCACCCTTGAAGATTGGAGATACTACTGCTTTCTTTAACTTACTAGGAAAAATACCGTTGATTACAGACATATTAAATAGGTATGTCAGAACTCCCGTAAATGTGTCAGTATTTTCCCTTAGAGTTTTACAGTCAATACCATCCAATCCACAACTTTTGTTCATTTGAAGGGATTGGATTTCCGACTTGACTTCGGCCTCTTGAAGTGGTATCCATGCAAATGTGCACAAAGAATTTTTAAGGGGGAACGGTTGAACATTTTGATATTCGTCGTTGTCTAATGACACATTCGAAACAGTGGAAAAATAATTGTTCATGGTTTCGGCAATTTTTGCACTGTCAGTTACTTCCAATCCGTCTCCCCTATTACCCTTTCCATGCTGTTTTTGTTTGATTTTATGTTGGTCACTTCATTTATAGTTTCCCATTGTTTTTTCATATTCAGTCTATTTTCTCGAAACTTTCTTTCGTAGTAATTACTTTTAGTAATTGCTAGAAGGTCACTCAATTTCTTACGATAATTTAAATACCTATTTTTCAATCTGGTGTTGAATGGTTGATTTTTCAACAATTTGTGCATTTTATTTCTTGTTCTTATGGATTTAATGAGGCCCGTAGTAATCCAAGGTTTGAGCTTCTTGTATTTAGATATTTGTGTTTCATATGTACAGGATTTCAGAATTTTTTGTAGAATCGATAAGAAGTCATCAAAAGCTAGTTCCACATTAGATTTTTCGTAAACTGATTGGAAAATATCACATGTAAGTAGACTGTTCAATTTTTGTCGATCAATAACCCTGGCATTAACGAAAAAGGCGTTTCTTTTGCAATCGAGTCGAAGTAAAGTGGAAACAAGATAATGGTCAGTTATGTCTGCTTTAATTATAGCAGACCCAAGAACTTCTTTAGTTTTTGATTTAAAAAATAGATGATCTATGCAGGTGCCCATATTCGTATTAAAGTTGGGTCTAGTGACAGAATTTATCAATGATTTAAAACCAAATTCTGAAAGTAAATTTAAGTAATTTTGTGTGTCTGCATTATCGTCAAGTAAATCAATATTCAAGTCCCCGCCCAATAAAGTGTTTTCAGTATGTATTAAATTTAGTATAGTATGTAAGTATTCTAAAAACGTAGGTACCGAAAAGTCATGTGATCTGTAGATTCCAACGACGTTGAGTGTATCAGAACCACAAGAACACTTCACAAGACAACTCTCAGCCGCTTGATGTGCGGGCACGGTTAACATTTCAGCTTCTATTGTATCTTTTACGTAAATTGCTATACCTCCTGATCTATTAGCTACCCTGCAATTGAAAAAAGCATTGTAATTTTTAATTTGGTAAAGATGAGATTCTGGCTCGTATATCCAAATTTCCGAGAATATTAGAACATCTGGTTTAGTTTCCAAAAAGTTCAAGTAAATAATAAATTCCGAAAAATTTTTCCTGGGACTTCTAATATTAATAGATAAGCATAGTAAATTTTGATCGCCACCACTATAAAAGGAAAAAATATTTTTTGATTTGTACGGATCATTTATGTAGTTCCTGAGCTGCATCATTTGCGTGAAGTAACGGTGTAAGTAGGTAATCATTATTTCTGTACCCACTATCCCCAAGGAGATAACAATCTTTATATACCTGGGTATCAAATTTTGTTTTTAAACTGCAATTATTAAAAATTGTGGTCATGACAGGAACCTGGCCACCTTGCCACAATGTTGTTTCTTTTTAACGTATGATCACAAATAGTTTGAACGTTGTACGAAAAGTAGCCTTTTCTATTACTATAAATTTCAGCATCGTCGTTACCTGTATAAGATCGTTTAAATGTAAAAAGACATTTATAAGATTATACAAAACTATATTTACCTGGAGATTGAATTTTTATATGTGTACAATCAATTGTTCCAATTACTTTAGGAAATCTAGCTATTTGATAAAATCCAGCTTGTGCTTCTTTTATTTGTTCTTCGGTTTCAGGCATTCTTATATACCGGCAGTGGAGTCTTGCAATTGCTTCGGAAGCTCTTTTTACTGTTTGACTAGCCGTTGCTTTTGTAACACCAACAAAATCTCCTATTGTAATGAGCATTCCTCTAGTAGCAAAAAATCTTAATGTTAACAACAGTTGACACATTGGAGAGAGACACTGATTACGTGCTGACGTAAACTTTATATCTTCCTCGATTTGTTCTAAAACTGCTTGGCAGTTTCTTTGGTCAAACGCAACCTATTAAAAAAATCCTCCTCCGACAATTCGTTAAAATAGTTTGGCCGTCTTTTAATAATTTTTGGTTGTCTTCTCCTACCTGAAAATGAAGTAGGAAATATTTTACTTGAATTATTATACCATGCATTTGCAGAACTTACGTATATAATTGAATAATTCTTCATCAGACGATTCAGAAGAAAAACTGGATGAAGTTGAATCCATTGCACGAAAATGAGCAGATACACGAATTTTAGAGGTTATGTTTACTCTATTAAATGACCTTTAAAAGCTATAAAGGCGGTAAATTCCACATTTAAGTTAAATCTACATTTAAGGGTTATCTGTCACTTAAAATGGTTGGTAATACGGTAATGTTTGTTTAAATCTCCTTTAAGCTTAAATCTAAATTTAAAAATGTTGATAATACCAGCCGTAAATGATCTTTCTATTGTGGTTAATGTTACAGGTAGAGTTAAGAATAAAACCAATGCAATAATACCTGACCTCGTCAAAATTGCTTTTGAGAACACTATATTTTTGTAGGAATAAACTTGTCAAATCTGGAACACTCGTGCTATCATTTAAATCCTCTTTTAGTAAAGAGATATCATTCACAAACTGAATGGAGAGATTATTATTGAGGACATCAGAATACTTTTTCTGAAGCAAATCATATCGGACCTGTTCAGCTTCTTGCATTCTTGAAACGTTTCTCGGTTCTAAAAATTCAAAAATGTTTGTTACTCGAATCGAGTCTGATCACTGATGACTGATAACTGAGAGTGGGGACTGAGGTTGCAGTGCTATCAATATATACCCAAATAAAGTATAAGATATCGAGATATTTAATAAGCGAATACAGAATTTACCGGGCCCCCCAAAGGGCCCTCTAAGGGCCCGAGCCCCTAAGCAACGCATATCACCGCTACTGGATTTGGGCCAAAAGTATTTTAGAGCTTTTGTTTCCCAATCATTTTTTGAATTCTTGACAGCATCTCAATATGTCCAAGTTCTCTATTATTGATTGATAAGTTACATGGCAACAGCGTTTTGCATTTAAGACTGGCAAAGTTTTTATTTCCATCATTATTAAGGAATTCTCGAAATTACTTAATATCTTCATAATTCCGCCGTTTAAAACTTCTACCTCATGCAGTGTAGTAGCAGGTCCGTTACAACTGCTAGCTCTACAACATTTACGATTAAAAACTACTAAATTAATAATACAAATAACTTTTAACATTTTTTTTACCTTTGTTGTGCAAAATCTGACGATGGCAGAAGATCACAAGCTAATTTCCTAAGATTTTCAATATCTTCATCAGATAGTTCTTTTAATTGTAGGGTTTTTGCGTCCAACTTCTCTTTAATACATGGCATATCGCATACTTTCGTGGGTTGGTACTTTTCCAGTGCAATAGCCTTTTTCTTAGACCAGTAACACTTCAGGTCAGTTCTTGATATTTTTTGGGTGGTATTTAACAGTCTACCAAATTTACCCAACCTTTTCGTACAAAAAAATACTTTCGTTTCCCAAAAATACTAAATGCTCACCAAAATTAAGAAAATACATAATCTTAGAGCGGCAACCAAAAATTGACATCATGCTAGTCTCTTATATTATTTGTTCCTAAAAATAACTTTCGTTGGCTAAAAATACTAAATGTTCACCAAATTTTATTCCGCATTTAATTCTAACATGATACCCAGATATTTAATTTTCGTCAGCGTCTTATATTATTTAGCATTTAAAAAACACTATTTCTTTGGCAAAAATACACAATGTTTACTATATTTTACACCACATTCAATTTCAAAAGTATACCCAGATTTATATTTCTTGTTGGTCTAAATATCACTTATAAGAAAAATCTATCGTGTTTTATTAGGTCTTGTTTATTAATGGGGACATAGAAATAAGTCTGAAGAATTCTTGGAAATAGATCAATATCTTTATATATATAATTCTTCTGTACGTTTGTATGTAACTGAACTCCTCCTAACCGGCTGGACCGATTTTGATGAAATTTTTTGTGTTTAAGTGGGTCCCTGGATGGTTTAGATTTACAATTGGACCCGGTAAGTGGCGCTGCAATCGGGTTCTAGGCAATTTAAAAAAAAATTGACGAAATTTCTTTTTGAATTTTTTAAAGATTGCTCGCATATCAAAACATATAACTCCAAAATTTCACCACCCCCCAATATTTTTTAAAATTACAAAAATCGAAAATTCGAATATCGAATAAACGTTTGCTGAACTCGCTAATAGCAGGCAGCGGGCAGAACAACGTCTGTCGGGTCCCCAAAATTTCACCCCCGCCCCCAATACCCACAAATATCTTTTAAAATGAAAAAAATCGAAAATTTGAATATCGAAAAAACGTTTGCTGAACCCACTGATAGCAGGCAGCGGGCAGGACAACGTCTGTCGAGTCCGCTAGTATCTATATAAAAATATAAAACAAATTTCACAAAACAAAATTGAAAATTAAACTTATTAAGTTTTTTCATCCGGCAATACACTGCTACACAAGCTGAAGCCTGCAAGAAGTTTGTCTGGAAGCGACAAGGAGAGATGCTCGAGCTTATTTCATTTTTGGAGTAACAGAATAATTATTTGACGCACAAGTAGTTTTTTCGAGAGACTAAATATAAACGGATAGCGCAAATATTTATTATGTACAGCACGGACGCGTAACTTGAGCGTTCTACATTTGGTGAACATTTAGTAAAATTGATAGACATATGGAATTTAAAATGTAAGCAATGGTAAAACAATACTCAACATAGCTATTTTAGTGGTGCTGTTCCCATTTTCTGAAGTATAATAATTTGGGTTCCATTAAGATTTTTTGATGTTCATAAAATTTTTTGGTGGACAGCGCTAGGGATGTATGGTTTAATTTGGTGTACATTATATTTGATCCCATATTTTTTCAGCTTTAGAAAGATCACTTCTGGAAGTAAAGGAAAAATTCAGAGATGCAACTTGGTTAAGTAAGTTAACAACACATTTACCTGGTACATTCTAGCAGTATCGCAGTAATATGTTTGCACCTTCCACTGCTTCCGGCTTTGCACGTGCAACAAAAGTCCCCTTGTACTTTCAAAAAATTATCTTCATTATAAATAAACCTTTGACTTCACGGGGAAGACTTGTCAAAGCACTCGTTTGTAGACACAAACCGTATACTTCCAGGTTACTGCTACTTTGATTCGTCACTCCAAAAGTTATAAGATGGCCTGAATTTAGAATTTGTTCTCCTTCTACAAAATTCCTAGAAGAGGGTGTTGTTTCTAAGGCTTGACACAACTGTCCCACTGTACATCTTATATTTATTGCTTCCATTATTTATAAACCTAAAAAAAGAGTAGGTGTAGTAATTTTTAATATTACTATTGCTGTTTCAACACTTGCTTCCAGAACACAGTAAATAACACAACAAACAGCAAAGTAAATCCACCAAACCAACAAAACAAATTCGTTAATTCCCGTACACAACTAAAATAATGATTAATCGCTATCCGAGACCACGATTTATACACATTATACACAT
Source organism: Agriotes lineatus (assembly GCA_940337035.1). Classification (NCBI taxonomy): domain Eukaryota; kingdom Metazoa; phylum Arthropoda; class Insecta; order Coleoptera; family Elateridae; genus Agriotes; species Agriotes lineatus. The sequence continues at coordinate 66,855 of CALNHX010002969.1, forward strand.
CAAAACATAGGTTAGGTATGTACCCGACTCCGTTGTGACGTCATCGCACTTGTTGGCGACATCGACAGTGGGAAATATTAATTTGAATTGCGTATACAAAAGTAGTACGAAGTTAAGGGCAAGAAAATATCTGTTCAGTCAACAACTGCAATAAGCAGAAGGAAAACCAAGATAATATAATATAAATGTAAATCCTGTTAAGTAGTCAATCAAATCAATACTTAATAATACATATTACAGATGAGTGGAAAAAGAAGGCTTATTGCTGGAACATCCTACAACTCCTTGAAGGTGCAGATCTATTTAATAGGGTCAGGGGGGACACAAAAGACCACAGAGTCGAAGTGCAAAACTGGGCTTACTACTAACCCATCTAAATCCCTGTATTTAATCAATCAATCAATCAAGCTGGAACTTCTGGAGGAAAGAATAAAATACCTCATGATTTAAATGCATGTTTAGTTAAAAATGTCGAGCTAAGAGACAACAAGAGAAAAAAAGCAGAGAATGACTCATGATTTTGGCGTTTTATGTATTACTGTTCATTACCTACCTCCTTTCGCTTAATTTTCCGGTTGATTATTAGTTTTCTTATTACAAAATACTTCAAATTTTGTTATCAATTATACATATATGTACTAGCTGAAACCCGCAGCATATGCCGCATTTAAAATGTAGGACGAATTTAATAACTTTTGTTGCACTAAAGAAAGTTTTAAAAGCACGCTAGAGAATGGCAATAAGGAAAAGTTCCAAAAAATATATTTTCAAATGGAAAGTTTCTGGAAAGGAAACGCTCGTCTCTGGAAAGCGACATTCTTGGATAGCCTCCAGGCAACTGTCTTTCATATTGGATACAGCCAATACTGCTGAATTGAATAGTGTCTTCTTTTTCTGTTCATTATTAAATGGTAAATGGTACAGTACATGCAAGCATGAAAGATAAGCGATACAATGTTCAGGTAAGATACATTTTAGCTTAAAAAGTATAATTATTTAAAATACTGATTGCTGCTTCAGATGGATTCTAAGCAGTAACGAATACTAAGTATATATTTTTACTTTGTAGATCTTCCTCGATGAAGACAAAAACATAACCTCAACTTCTTGCACATGTCCTCGTGGACAAGTTTCAGGTCATCATGTTGCTGCACTGGCACTATTTGCCCATTACAATACATCAGTTACAGACCAGTCATGTAGCTGGTCAGTGCCTAAACAATCCAAAGCACTTGATGAAAACGTGAGAACAATCGATGAATTGTTTTTGCCGTCTAAGGAATATCGAGCTTCAAAGGGAAGTGTTACCAAGGAAGAGATCGAAACGCTTAGAGAAAAATTGGATTCGTTTGGAGGGGTGGTAGGATTCAGTTGGCTTCTAGCACCTAGACTTACTGCACAGGAAGATATTATTGTTCCGCAGATTAGTTATATAATTTTCTTCGCAGAATATCAAAATATATCTGAAAAAATTAGTTATTTTGAACAAAAAGTGAATGTTTCTCCTAAGCAATAACTATATTTGAGTAAACCATAGGGCAGTAAAAAAATCCCTTGTGCTTAATTATTCGCAGGTTTCGTTTAACAGCCAGTTCGTTCGGTACGGTGCTAGCAGCTTGCAAAAGAAATCGGTACCCTGCATCGCTTTTCAAAAAACTACCAGGTTTGCTTTGCAAAATATTTTTCACATTTTTTCATAAAGTTCTCTTATTATGCAGGCACATATAACTTAGATGGAGTATAGGCCATTCGGTGGGGGCGAGAACATGAAAATAATGCAATAGAAGCATTTGGGGCAGCAACTGGACTTCCTGTGACATCTGCTGGACTATGGCTTCATCAGTGTGGATACCTTGGGGCCACCCCAGATGGCCTTGTAGACGAAGAAGAGCTTGTGGAAGTTAAATATCCATTTAAATATCGCAATTCCAACTTGATGGAATCATTGCACATGATAAAGGCTATATTTGTTCTTACGATAAGGTACTGCAACAGTTTGTGGTAAATGAAAACCATGAATATTTACACCAAATACATAAAAAGAAATAGTATCTAGTTATCTGGACTCCTCAAGTCATAGCAATAATTCCAGTTACAAAAAAAGAAGAATGGGCAGAAAATATAGACATTTTGAAGAATTTTTATCATACAAAATGCCTTTCATCTCTAGTGAATGTCGAAATTAAATCAATGTGTAACTATGTTGTGAGTAAAATAGCATACATACCTCGTGAGAAGGCTTATTCCAACTTCGCGCTTTTAGCTGACCTCCCCTATATGGAGCTCATCCCAGCGCGGCAAGCAATCACGGAAACAAACTGTGCACATCATCAAATATTTAGTTATTAATTTAAAGTTACTGTTTGATGACGTGCACCGTTTGGTTCCGTGATTTACCTATAGTTAATCATATTTATTGTAACTATAGGTAAATCACGGAATCAAACGGTAACTTTAAATTAATAACAAAATATTTGATGACGTTCACCGTTTGTTTCTGTGATATTGCTGTACTATTAATAAGAAATTTTTTATTAAATAGCAGTTAGAGCAATATTTTTGTAAATACTTTTATTTATTAAGTTAAGTTCTGTAATTAACAAAACGAATATTTGAGTAAACATAAACTAACATATAGTAATGTACAACTATACAATAATAAAAAAATGTCTTATTTAAATAAATAAGCAGTTGTTAATTAACACTCTTATTTCTATTTTTACTGTTCGCCTTCAAAATATGTTTCAACTTCCTTTATTGGTGGAAATTGGTTAGTGCGCCACACACTTTCCAGATTTTGGTTGCGGAGTTTATTAAATTTTGGGGTATTAGATTTAGTATTTTGTATGCCTTAATACGACGAATTGCTCTTTCCACATGAATTCTAGCACGAGCAATATTTTTGGTTTGTATTACCCGAGAAGGAGTAAACTGTGGTTGGCACAAAAATGGTGGAATATTTAGAGAAACACCTGCCGGTAAAATGTCGCCAATGAGAAATTCCTTATCTGCAATTTTATCAAATCTCCTGGTTCAAAAATAGTAAGTACTCCACAGTTCTGCACAATTTTCTTATCAGAAGTGGAACCAGGATACAATAAACTCAAGTAAATCACAACTCCATTTGGTGCAACTCCCACAAGACCTTTTAAAGTGTTACGGTGCTTGTAATGGCTATGTCGCTTTTTGCTTTTCAAGCAAACATGGAATTTCAGAAAAAAATTCGGTGCGATCTAATACCATTCTTGTGACCGGAATGAAAGCAAAACAATTAGGTAAACATGCTTGATTATCTTTAACAGATGGTACAGATGACATTAAACTGGAAAATATTACTTCGCGTAACAAATTTAACCAAGTTAAAAAAATATTAGTAACTGTTGCAGTGCTACAGTTAAAGCGCTGAGCTAAATCTTTATGTGGGGGGATTCTGGCGCAGATTATATAACGTTAAAAATAATTGATCGATGGCAAAAATACGTTCTACATTCAATTCTAAATAATAATTTTTATCAATATTTTCCAATAAATTGAAAAGCGATAAAAAAATTTCTTTGTTGGGTAGTCCAGTATATAAGACAAAGTTAGTAATTAATAATAAGTACATAAGAATGCTATAAATTTTAACAAAAAATGCTCATTCTATTTATGGTAGTTTCTACACTTGAGCCAAGTTACGAAGGCAAGCGACGTAAACAAAGATGCTGACAGTTCCCGGTGCATGCTAAACCAGTTTCACACCGGTGCGCATTTTACGTAAACTACCGTCGCATGTTGCCGTAAAAGAAATTACCGCACAACAAAACAACGCTCATTCCTCCTCTAGGTTAACGACGCGTATAAACGGTGTTCAACTTTCTATTCGAAAGGTCCAACCGCAGAACGCCTTTCTATTACGTGATATTCACCGATTAATTGCGTTTGTTTACTTGGCTTGCCTTCGTATCTTGCCTCAAGTGTAATGATTATTACACACAACTGTTACATGACTGATATCATCCAATGACAACCATGCATTTTTTGAAAATCAACCAATCCCGAACTGATTACTTGATAAGCTTCCCTAGTGCTAATTATCAACCCCGTAGATGGTGGCATAATTAGAAATAGAAATGCAAGAAACACGCAATTTGAGTTTGTTGGCATTATTAGATCAATTTTAAATCATAATTCGTATATGTGTTTTGTGTAATAATCTTCAAAATATAAACGCGGGGGACACAGTTACATATAATTTTGCCCGTGCCAAGAGTGATCGTGCTGGTTGAAAACTGCCCTCGGAACAGTTTTCATTGCAACCAGCACTCGACCCTTGCCGTGTGCAAAATTATCGGTAAGTATGTCTCGCCCTTGTTATATTACTATTGATAATACTTGTCGCTTCGCTCGTAGAACAACATATACGACTGTTTAAAATTAAAAAAATTTCCACAACCGAGAATAGAAATCAGTTTCTAGGTTACAAAAATTGTGACAGAAAGAACACATTTTCTCTATACGGAGGAAATGGGCAATATGAAAATGTCTGTTGTCATGGTATTCATAAAATAACACAATCGGCAATTAGAGTAACTAAGCCAAGGAGGAGCGTGTAACAGGAAATATGGTGAAAGTAGGATACCAGTAATGTCATCAGAAAATACTATAAATAATCGGACTCGGTAAATGGTAACATAAAATAAATAACTCCCTTCGGCGGTTTCATGTTACGTATTCAGTCTCTTGCAACATTTGTCTGCCCTGGGCCCAAGTGGTTTTGGATTTCCTCGTGGTGTCAGTTGGTCAAACTGAGCTGGCACGAATACTGGCTCAACTTTCGGTTCTTCTGCTCCAGGAAGCCCCTCAACAAAAATTAATATTAGAACTGCAGCACTGTATTTATTTTAATTCGTACCTGGGTTACAAAATGGTGCAATGTCATTAAAATATTGCAATTATCTTCCTCACAATTGGAACCAACGGAGTGCTTTGAAACCAGATTATTCACAAGCCATCCTGGACGCAGTACATTTTGTCAAAGAACACAAGGGCTCTTTGCCAAAATTCTGGACGCACTGATTTCTCTGCTTTGACATCTACAGCCCACAGCAGTTTTCAATTGTTTCCCATGTTTATTGAAAGGCAAACTACCGTTCACACTGGCGAACAAATTGCCCATAAAATGCAAGAATTCTGCAGTGTCTGTAGCCCGGCTCTCCATTTTGATGGCCCCATCTTGGGCAGCGTATTCTAAACAACTTTCGGTTCTTCTGCTTCAGGAAGCGCCTAAACAAAAATTAATATTAGAATTGCAGCACTGTATTTATTATAATTCGTACCTGGGTTACAAAATGGTGCAATGTCATTAAAATATTGCAATTATCTTCCTCACAATTGGAACCAACAGAGTGCTTTGAAACCAGATTATTCACAAGCCATCCTGGATGCAGTACATTTTGTCAAAGAACACAAGGGCTTTTTGCCAAAATTCTGTACGCACTGATTTCTCTGCTTTGGTAGCCATGACAGTTTTACTTGGCAGGAGGGAGATTTCGTACCGTGAAACAAACCGATCGGCATCGGTACCGCTCGGGTCAGAATATGCAGGGTTGCCAGGCTGAATGCATGCGCGTTTTCACGTGTTACGTCCTAACGATTAAAAATTTTTGTCTACCAATTCCGCTTTGCCTGGCTGATCTGCTAATTTATTTTTGAGAGTTTCGTCTAATAAATGAGAATGAAAATGTACCAGAAATATTTTAAAAATATACTTTTGCAGAAACGGTTTCAGAATGTACCAGATTCGTAGAATTGTACCAGGTCTGGCAACGCTGCTAATATCAAGACCACGCCCAAAATTGTAACTGCACATAGACCACGAGTTGAAATGTTTGACCTTGGGAATTGTTCTGCTTTATTATAGAGTTATGATTATGCTTTCCTGTTAAAATAAGTTAGAATATAAATAAATATTTAAACCTATAGACATTTATTTATCCGCCATAGTGTCTTGTTTACGTAGTATAGTGGTCGGGTATGTTACAGACGTGAATTGTCAATACGTCGGCAACTTACTCAGGATCATTTAGGAAACAAGACAGTTAATTGTGTCGTTAACTTACAAATATGAGTCCTGGGCTTCTAAGCGAAGTGTTAACAGCCATGATTACCAAAGTTGAAATGATGACGAATGAAGAAAAACACTACAATTTTGATTCGCGAAATGGATATTACCCCAAAATTAGATTGTGACACCAATTCTGTTCTGGTTCTTGGCAAGCCAACACCCAAACCGAACAAACATTTTGAGAAAGTTGCTACGAGTACACATGGTGTATATGTTAGCAGCTATTACTATTAGATAGAAACAAGTTGTGGGCTATCAATTTACAGGAAAATCGTTTAGCTCTAATTCTGTTAAGGACGATATTGAAAATATTATTTCTAATGTAGAGCACATGCGTCTAAGGTTAGACGCCATCATTAGCGGATGGACAAAATCAAGCACTTTTAGACTAATATTCGCATTTTAAAAATCTGTAAAGGGCTTTACTCGGAATTTTCGTCGCAAGTGGACGTTTTGAAACTAAAAATTTTAAGAATAGCAATGGAAAAAAGAATTTAATTTTATAAGGTGTTCACTCTGATCTGTTGGTTCCAAAATACGCATATTTTTGTCAAATGTATAAACCTGAGCTATGTTCAAAGTATTACTTTTATTTAACTAATAGTTCGAGTTAATGCAAAAACAGACAAAATTTTATTTTATGAAAAAGTATTTTACGATATCTTTATTAATAATAAAAGCGAACACATATGGCCTCTTCCGCGATTTACAGACATCCCATATAGTACAAATATATTATTTTTTATACGTGTAACCCATTGCTGGAGTCGTCCCGAAAAATATGTTTAATGTAAATTAGAGTACTTACGCATTTTTAAATATTCGCATTAAAATGAAAGAGTTATTTTTGATGAATTATTAATATAATATTATTCAACCCCCATCTGCTTATTTTAAATTTAGCGCGATTAACTGATACTTGCGCCCCCTGCAGTGAGCGTTGCAGAACTAACGCAACTGTGCATTTCCGTCGTTATCACCTCTAGTTAACCTGTATTTATATATTTTTCAATATTTTGTAGTTCCTTCAACACGTTGTAATTTGTGTACTTGCTTCTGTAAATACTGCATTTAAAGGCAACATGAGTTTCCGTCGTTCCGCTCGTTTGCGAAACCAGAAACGAAAACAATGCAACTTCGGCGATTGCGGGAACGAGTCGGTAAGTTTAAAACAATTAACTTTCTTTGGGTTTAGATGCGAGTTAGCTTGCAAATCACTAAATCAGTTAAAATGTCGTGTAGTTTGTAAGTTCTCAATCGGCGTTATAAAAATTTCATAACCCCACGGCCGTTTGAAACAGGGTGTCCATATTAAAGGCGCGAATATTTATATAAAAATAAACACCTAAAATGTCCTTATATTCAAATGGAAAAAGTCAAGTAACGTGGATAATAGGTATGTTTAAGTAGGTACCTACCTATTGTAAAAGACAATAACAAATAACAAAACTGAGGGGTTGAAATTACAGTCGCTTTATATACACTAACGTTAACAATTCCCATTGGTGCCGCCATTTTATGTCTTACGTAATTTTGACAACATTTAAATTTCAAAAATGTCAAAGTCATATTTATTCAAATATTGATTGGACATTCAATCAACAAAAATTGATTAAAAGGCGAGTACATAGTTAAAACCTGATCATAATTTTTATAAACAACTAGTAGTTCAGTAAAATGGTGTTCAAAAAGAGCTTAAAGTGGAAAGTTCTGTTGTAGTTGTTTTGAGAGACTTACTTTCGGTTTTTTGGGGTGCTAAACACGAATCTGAAGTTGTCCAACAAAATTTTTGTTCGGCAAATATGAGAAATCATAAAAATACCACTGAAAATCAGTTTTTTTGTTTTTTGGCTTATAACTTGCAAAGTACGCTTTTTACGCGAAACATGATTCTATATTAAAATAAAGACGAGAAAATTTCCTACAATTAAGGTTCGTATAATTTTTTTTGTACAACATATGGTTTCCGTGCAAAGAGGCGTTGAAAAACCGGCAAAAATCGGTAGATTTTGTCAAATAAATAGCCTTTCCGTTCATAACACTAAAAGTAAACATTTCAATGTAAACATTATTTTATACTTTGAAATAGCAGATAAAATTCTGCAAAATTTATGTGTAAGTAATTTTTTCGGACCTTCAATAGTTATGAGAAAAGCAATGACGAATGCATGAAGTAGTCAGTCGCCTCCTTATTGAAGGCATATACTTAAATGCATCATTATACGTCTGCGCAGATAGGTAAAACGTCAACGTTAGGTTATATAGGTGCAACAAAAAGGTAAACAACGATTCATGGTTGATTAGTATGAAAACTGTGTAATGTTAATCAACATAATAAAATAGGTAGGTGACGTATTGAGCTAGCGGACTATCTTGTGACCCATCCCCGTCTTCTTCGATTTCAGTAAGAGGCATGTTATTGTAACTGGTTTCGCAGTTCACTCACATATTGAAGCATTTGAGGCCTGCTTTTTTTCATTCACAGTTTTTCTGGCAGGTCTTCGTGCATTTGCAAGAAATAAGTTTCAAAACGGCTTGAGGTGCTGGTGGTTCTAGCGTGGTTACTGGCTCCAGACCATCTGTAGTTTTCTTCCAGCCCCATTGTTCAGGATCTTCATCATTCCCAAGCCAGCCTGGGCTGGTCAAAAGTGTTCACAGATGCTTGCTGATTCATAGATTTTCATTGTTCTACGGAAGTGAGTGGTGCTGCATATATTAGGGATGTCGGCGGGTACCCGGGTACCCGGGTCGAAACGGGTAATGGTCGACCCGGGTGTAGTTTCAGGACCCGGGTACCCGACTAGTAAATTATGTAATTTCCAAGAAGTCAGCCTTTTTCGGAGACAGATGATAAAAATAATAGAAATAAGCGCTAGAAAAACATAACCATGCAGTAATAACAAGAATGGGATGCGGTGATCCCATACCACATAATGTTTTTTGTTACATATAAGGAAGGCAATAAATGCGCTTCACGGAAATATTCAACCCGTCAATAGTACCATTAAATTGCGTCAGTATGGGATGAAGTAACATAAACATCCTGTGTGTAATGTTGATTGATGCTGCTACCAATTTCGGAAAAAAAGTCACGTACTTGAATTTGATAACACTTGGAAGTGCAAAAATACTTAGGAATAACAGACGACTTGCAGTTTGAATTGGCGAGTAGGTACTATTTCAATTTAGTTCAATTTCGGGTACCCGGGTACTGCTTTCGGGTACCCGGGTTTGATTTTAGACCGGGTACGACATCCCTAGTATATATACTGTTGTAATGCTCAGTGGAGCATTGATAAATGGCAGGCAAGCAACAAAGGTTGTGTCACAAAGGAGACCACTTGTGGTTTGCTCCATGAAACCACTCCATCCTGGAATGCTGGGCACATCTTTCCACTTGCTGTAAAGCCAAATTAGGTCTGCCAAACAGGGTGTGATAATATCGGATTAAACCAAAAACTTTGAAATCCTTTAAGCCAGGAGAACCTGCTTTCTCAAAATTGTTCAAGGAAACAGCACCCATCTCGCCAACTAGTTGAGCTGGCAGTGTTTTCTTTACTCGGACAATTCTCTGATCTGGAGCAATAGCATTTCTTGGGATTATCAAATGTATACCCCCCATTGCGTGAAAGGTATTATACCCATCCAGTGTACGAGTGTTAAAATGCATGTTGTCATGAAGCAATTGATGGAAAGCTGTGGAGTCTATTTGTAAAGATGGTCTCATGATTACTGACACTTCCAAACGAACAGCTCCAGAATAAGAGGTGCAAAATCCCAAGGCTGACACAATATTAATCAGTTTGCGTGACCCATACTTATAAAACAAAGCTGATAGTCCAATTTGTAAGGGTGAAACAAAAGAACAAGTTCTAACAGCTCTAATAACACTTTGAAATGGCTAAAACTTTTTTTTTTCATTTATCACTGTCCTCACGGTTCTTCTTCAGTATCAGCATTTCAAAGAAAAGTTTGAGAATCAGGCACAAGACTTTAATTTTCGTGCAAGAAAGAATCTGGAGGGGGAAAATTACCCACGACATACGCTACAGATCTTATCTCTTCAAGAATTATAACAGCCGCTGTCTCAACTAATCGAAGACGTTTTTCGGTGTACCACGCATCTGTCAAAATCCTATGGACAGAATGTTTGAAACATACGTTCTGTTTAACCTTTGATATGATTACATCGTCCCCATATTTCTCCAGTAGATGGTTTGTTACTGTTTTCCATTCGGGAATGTATTCACCCTCTGTCTGAGCTATTATTAACTGGTCTAATGAGAACTGACATTCCTCATCACTGTTTTCCATAAAAGTAAAAATGTTCTCCCCAGCACTCCCAATTGCTTTAGCGTAAGGGCCAACCTTTTTTTTCACATCAACCTTGGGCCTACCAAATGTACAGATTTTTTAAACAGTTATCGTGGTACTAACTAGCAGCAATATCGGTTCATATCTCTATCAGCAGAAAAAAGGGGGAGCTGAAGGTCACAAGATAGTCTGTGTTGTGGCCAGACCATATTTTTGAATTTATTTTGAATTTGTATTCCCGCGCGTATTTGCTGTTTCCGGCTGCATGCGTATGACTCGAGCAGTATTCCGCCGGTTTGCGGCACTCAACTGACTTCTTCCACTACGCTGGCAGCGGCCGGTCACACCAAGCATCGCTGCACCCATTTAAGTAAACTGTAAACTGTCCTAATTACCAATAATTATTAAACGAATAAACAAGTGATCAGGGTTTTAATCAACAACATACAGTCCACTTAATTTCCCCTGAAGAAACATGGTCCTTCGAGCCTGATGGAGCATCGCACATGGTCAACTTCAACGAGGTGATTAGCAACAGCATGCCGTAAACGTTGCAGCCAGCGGAAGGAGCACGACAAAAACACCGGATAAATGTGAGCAAATTCCTTTCTTTCTTATCCTTAATTGTGATTTGAGATTTGTTTCAATTTTGAGTTCACATTTATAAGAGAAATTGCCAAGCATTCTGGCACGTCCTCAATTATGTTTAACTGCTTTTTACCCATATGTTTGATCTGAATAAAATATTAATAAAATTTTCATTGAAAGCACAAATAAGCGTATTTTCGTAATTTCTTAATCAAAGCAAATAATAGTGTAAAGGGAAAATTATGAGAAGCTCTTCGCGCACTATTTAGTTGCACATTTACTTTGGGAGAGGTAAATAAGTTTGCCTTTATTTCGTGATAAGAAATTAAATTTTTCGCTGTGTTTATTCATTTACGTTGTATTGGCTCTGTTCCAATTAATGCTCGGTTGTTAATGGGCAATTATTTCTGTATTGGCTCTGTTCCAATTAATGCTCGGTTGTTTATCAACAATTAATACTGTATTGGCTTCGTTCCAATTAATGCTCCGTTGTTAATCAACCAATAATTCTGTATTGGCTTTGTTCCAATTAATGCTGTGTTGTGTAATCTACCCTGTGTAGCGCTATTTTCTTAATTTAAAACTTTGTTGTTTTACTGACTAACCACTCAAAAGTTTTGTAGTTGATGATTCACAAAATGGATCATATTCCTGAATGAAATGCTTTAAAAGCACGCTTAACTCGATTTGAGGAAACTTTAGAAAAATTAAAAGCAACATTTAGTATAGACAAAAATCTAATTACTGAAATTGATGTCGAAACTTTTAGTTTACAATATGAAGCACTAATCCCAGTGCTACATTACATTTCATGACTTGCAACAAAAAATAGAGCGATCAAGTACAAATATTAAAGCTGAATACGCAGAAACCGGTTCGTTTGAAGAAAAATATTATTTTTAATTGCTTCTTCGAAATTGTTTTTGAGAAATTTCAAAGTAGATTCAAGGGCTGCAAGTCCCGCAGGATCAAATCAAGGTTTGGTAAGGTCATCCAATGGGATGAACTTTGTGAACTTGCCAACCATAAAACTTAAAATTTACAACGGTAACCCAGAAGAGTGGTTAAGTTTTCGGGACATGTTTAAAAGTTTAATACATGAAAATTCGGATTTAACTGAAGTGCAAAAATTACACTATTTGCGTACCTCTTTAACCGGAAAGGCTTGCGATTCAATTAAAAATTTGCCAATTACATCTGATAATTATGAAATAGCATGGAAAAGTCTTAATGATAGGTACAATAATTCTAAAGTATTGATATATCATCACTTAAAAGCATTGTTCAACCTGGAAAATATGGCTAAGGAGTCATCAGGTAAATTGAGAGAATTAATTGACGCGTTTAATAAAAATTTGAGATCTGTTAACGCACTCATAGATCCAAGCGAACAAAGAAACGCACTTCTAGTTCATCTCCTTTATTCAAAGTTAGATCCTACGACCACGCGAGAATTTGAAAGCTCAAATGGACATAACATGGTTCCATCCTTAGAGGACTTAATTGATTTTCTTGAAAATAAAGCATCTTTGTTGGAAACAATTGATGAAAAAAGTTCTAAGTTGAATAGTCGTAAGGAAACGCATTCAAGGTCATTAATTTCTTCACAAATTTCTTGTAATTATTGTAAGGGTTCTCACTTAATTTATAAGTGCGATGAGTTCAAAAATCTAAGTGTAGATAACCGCATTGCCAAGTCAAAGGGCAATGGCTTGTGCACAAACTGTTTAGCTAAAGGCCACATCAAAAAGGATTGTAAATCATCTTACAGATGCCGAACTTGTAAAGCAAAACATAACACGTTATTGCACCTTGAAAAGGAAACTGATTCAACTGTTTCTAACAATGAAAACAATGTTAAAAAATCTGAAATAATATCTTCGTTTGTTTCAAATAATACAAATGTTCTTTTGTCAACCGCTATTGTAAATGCACGTGATTCTCATGGTAAAATTCATCATGTAAGAATTCTATTGGATTCGGGAAGTCAAAGTAATGTAACCGAAAAATGCGCTCAGCGGCTAGGTCTAAAAAGGAACAAAGTTGAAATTAATGTGATGGGTTTGGAAAATTCGCTATCCCAAGTTAAATCCAAGTGTACAGTCAAGTTAATGGCGGCACATTCCAAGTTTAATGTTGATATTTGTTGTTTGATTATACCTACAATTACGGGCGCTATTCCAAATAGTCCTTTGAATATTTCTCATTTGAAAATTCCTTCAAACATTTATCTAGCTGATTCTAATTTCCAGAAGCCAGCTGAGATCGACATTCTTATAGGTGCCTCATGTTTCTATGATTTGTTGTGCGTAGGGCAAATTTCACTCGGTAAAGGTCAACCTAAATTACAAAAAACACGTTTTGGTTGGATTGTAAGTGGTCATGTGGGCTGTCCGTCAATGACCTCAAATGAGGTAAAATGCAACTTCACTTATTCTTCTGTAAATGTTGAAGATCAGATTGCAAAGTTCTGGAAAATGGAGGAAATTCCTATGAAAAAGGCTTTTTCTGTCGAGGAAAATGAATGTGAAAATTATTTCGTGAGAAATACTACACGCGATAGCTATGGTAGATTCATTGTTAGGATTCCTTTGAAAGAATCTCCTTCAAAGTTGGGCGATTCTTATAATCAAGCCGAAAAATGTTTAATTTCACTTGAAAAACGGTTTAAGAATGATGACTTGTTGCGTGATAGGTACTCACAGTTCATGCATGAATATGCTGAGTTAGGTCACATGACTTTTTCAGAAAGGATGACACCGCAAATTCTTATTTTCTTCCGCATCATGGTGTAATTCGTGAAGACAAAGTCAGTACCAAGCTGAGAGTTGTTTTCAATGGCTCAGCAGCTACAGATACAGGTTATGCACTTAATGACCTTCAAATGGTAGGGCCTGTCATACAGCGTGATTTAATTTCAATTTTAATTGACTTTCGGTCATATACTTATGTTTTCTCTGCTGACATTGAAAAAATGTACAGGCAGGTAGTAGTTTGTCCCTCGCAAAGATACTTACAAAGAATTTTGTGGAGACCCAATCCGAACGAGAAGGTCAAGACTTACGATATGAATCGATTGGTTTATGGTACCGCTTCGGCGTCCTTTTTGGCAATACGTAGCCTATCCCAGTTAGGTTATGATTGCAAGGATACACCTCCTAAAATTTCTGAAATTATATTGAATAATTTTTATGTCGATGATTTGCTTGCTGGTGCAAACTCGCTTGCAAAAGCGCAGGAGATTTGCATGAGCATAACTGATATCTTGAACTCTGGTTGTTCTTCATTGAGAAAATGGATCTCAAATGATCCTCGTGTCTTAAAGGATGTAAATCCTGAATATATTCATCCACACCTCTTGAACCTTGGGTCAAGCGAATGTACAAAAACGCTTGAAATAGCATGGGTTTTTAAATCAGATCAGTTAGTTTATTCAATTTCTCGAAGTCCGCTCGAAAAAGTGACTAAGCGAATAATTCTTTCTGAATTGTCTCAAGTTTTCGATCCACTCGGTCTTCTCGCGCCTGTCACGGTGGTCGCAAAAATGATTATGCAACAGTTGTGGTTGCAACGTTTGGACTGGGATGAAAGCGTCCCCTCCGATATTCATAAAAAATGGGTTCAATTCCGTTCCGAACTTGTCAAACTAAGCACTGTGAAAATTCCTAGATATGTTATGTGTGAAAATCCGAAATATGTAGACATACATGGACTTTGCGATGCAAGTACCCTTGCATATGGCGGTTGTGTTTATGTTCGATCTGTTTCTCAAAATGATATAGTATCTTGTCGTCTTTTATGTTCAAAGGGCAAGGTAGCCCCATTGAAAACAATAACGATTCCAAAGTTGGAACTGTCTGGTGCCTTAACCTTAAGTCGCCTAGTAGACAATGTTTTAAAGTCGTTAAGTTTCAAACCCAAAAACGTGTACCTGTGGACAGACTCTACAGTGGTACTTGGTTGGCTTAAAACTCAACCTAACTTGTTAAAGACATTTGTAGCACATCGTGTCGCTGAAATTCAATCTCTGACCAGTACATTTTTCTGGTTGCATGTTCCTACCAATGTCAATCCTGCAGATTTCTTGTCGAGAGGAGTACCTCTTTCTCAAATTCAAGAAAATGAATTATGGTGGAATGGGCCTGACTTTCTGTATTTTTCTCAGCATCGATGGCCTAAATTGAATCAAGCTCCTAAAGCTCCTGAAAAGCTTCCTGAATTGAAGAAGAATGCTCAAGTGTTCGCGTCATCAAATGTTGAAAGATTTCAATTTGAAAATTACTCAAACTTAAATACTCTAAAAAGAATAATTGCACTTTGTTTAAGATTCAAGTATAATTGTCTTAACCCCACGAAAAGGCGTACGGGTTCACTGACAAGAAAAGAAATCGATGAAGCCCTTTTGTGTTTAGTAAAAATATCCCAACGCGAATCGTTTCCAAATGAGTATAATTTGTTAAAGGAAAAAAGGGAAATTCCTTCATCAAGTAGTGTCTTGAGCCTTTCCCCATTTCTAGATAAAAATAATTTAATTCGTGTTGGTGGGAGAATTCAAAATTCTGACTTTGAGTTTAACAAAAAGCAGCCCTTTCTTATTTCGGGAAATCATCGTTTGTTAAAACTGATATTCGAGCATGAACATAAACGTTTGTTTCATGCTGGTCCTCAACTTTTTACCATACGCGAGACATTTTGGCCTACTAACGGTAGAAATCTAGCTAAAAAAGTTGTGCATGATTGCGTGAGGTGCTTTGGAGCTTCTACCAGAGGAATCAATCCTGTGATGGGTAATTTGCCTGAAGATAGAGTTTCTCAGAGTTCCCCTTTCGCGATTGTGGGCACAGATTATGCTGGTCCCTTATTACTCAAAGATAGAAAAGGACGAGGTAGCAAAACCTCAAAATGCTATATTTGTGTTTTCATTTGTTTTGCAACAAAAGCAGTTCCTATAGAACTAGTTTCAGATTTGACTAGCAATTGTTTTTTATTGGCGTTGAAACGTTTTGTTTCTTGCAGAGGCAAACCGAGTAAAGTTTACTCAGACAATGGTACAAACTATGTTGGTGCCAATTCAAAACTGAAAGACATGATTAAATTCATTCGTAAAAATAATAAAGAATTGTCTCAATTAGCTCAAGATTTTGGTATAGAATGGCATTTTATACCACCGCATTCCCCTCACTTTGGTGGTTTGTGGGAAGCCGGTGTAAAAAGTATAAAACATCATTTGATGAGAGTGGCGGGAAACGCGTTGCTAACATTTGAAGAGTTGTACACTCTTTTTTCTCAAATTGAATCGATCTTAAATTCACGACCACTCTCTCCTGTCTTCGGACCCCAATGATTTTTCCTGTCTAACTCCTGCTCATTTTCTGGTTGGACGCCCTCTCACTACGACTCCCGAGGCTGACGTAACAACTACGCCTGAGAACCGGCTCCAGCAATACCAACGAGTGAAGCAGATTCATCAAATCTTCTGGAAGCGATGGCATCTCGAATACATTAGCGAGCTGCAAAATCGCGTCAAGTGGCGCAAGAACAATGGTGTGCTTCAAGCCCAACAACTCGTCTTGGTCAAAGAAGATGACATACCTCCTCTCCTATGGCGCCTTGGACGCGTCACGAAGGTCCATTCTGGAAAAGATGGACTCAACCAAGTGGCCACAGTGCTCACTCCCTCTGGAACTATTCAACGCTCGTTTGCATAGCTTTGTCCGCTTCCATTACAATAAAAAGGACACTAGCTGGATTCACGTTTAAGTAATAAAAATGTGAAATGTGTGTCAATGTTCTTTCATTAATCTATTTACTATAGTACATGTTTTGTTACTTGTTATTTGCTATGATCCTTGTTATATTTTTGTTGAAACGCCTTATCGTTTCAAGGTGGTCGCTATGTTGTGGCCAGACCATATTTTTGAATTTATTTTGAATTTGTATTCCCGCGCGTATTTGCTGTTTCCGGTTGCATGCGTATGACTCGAGCTGTATTCCGCCGGTTTGCGGCACTCAACTGACTTCTTCCGCTACGTTGGCAGCGGCCGGTCACACCAAGCATCGCTGCACCCATTTAAGTAAACTGTAAACTGTCCTAATTACCAATAATTATTAAACGAATAAACAAGGGATCAGGGTTTTAATCAACAACATACAGTCCACTTAATTGCCCCTGAAGAAACAGTCTGCTAGCTCAATACGTCACCTACCTATTTTATTATATTAATTAACATTACACAGTTTTCATATTAATCAACCATGAATCGCTGTTTATCTTTTTGTTGCACCTATATAACCTAACGTTAACGTTTTACATATCTGCGCAGACGTATAATAATGCATTTAAGTATATGCCGTCAATAAGGAGGCGACTGACTACTTCATGCATTTGTCATTGCTTTTCTCATCACTATTGAAGGTCCGAAAAAATTATTTACACATACATTGTACAGAATTTTATCTGCTATTTCAAAGTATAGGATAATGTTTACAGAGAAATGCTTAGTTTTAGTGTTATGAACGGAAACGCTGTAAAAAATGTGTTTTTCTATTTTCTAAAATCTACTGATTTTCGGCAGTTTTTCAATGCCTCTTAGCGCGGAAACCATATGTCGTACACAAAATTGATAGAAACATGAATTGTAGGAGATTTTCTCATCTGTATTTTAATATAGGATCATCTTTTGCGTATAAGCTTACTTTGCAAGTTATAACTTACAAGCCAAAAACCAAAACAAAAACTGTGATTTTTAGTTTTTTATGATTTCTCATAAGTATTTGCCGAAAAAAAATTTGTTCGACAACTTCAGATTCGTGTTCAGCACCCCAAAAAACATAAAGTAACCCACTAAAACCAATTACACCAGAACTTTTCACCTCAAATTACCATTTGACTGGACTATAGAACTATGTTTTATTAACGGTAAGCTGACAAGGTTTAAAGAAATTTGTCAATTTCAAAAATCTTGCTTCAGATATGGGGTTTTGCTGTGCAGTCGGATGTAAAGCAAATCTAAAAAATATGTGCTAATGGAAACTTTCCCTAGGAATAGGGACAGACGGGACTTGTGGGCATAAAATTAATAGAGAAAATTGATACCCTAATGTTAATTCAAGAATTTGTGAGAAGCATTTTGCAGATTGCATGTACGAAAAAGTACAAGTTGGTGGCAAAAAAGACTTAAGGATAATGCTGTTCCGACATTATTTACTTTCTCATCGTTTGCTTCGGAGCCTACAGCCATTGAAAATACCAATGTCATTATAAACAACTGGTCAAATTTTAAATAACATTAGCCGTCCAACAAACTGATGTTATCATTTAAATTTTAGGTATGGAGTCTTGTTCATTTGAATGTAAAAATAGATTTCAACATGGTATTAAGATGAAAAGCTATCCTAGATATAAAAAAGCGGGGCTTGTTGCCAAACAGGTTAATCGCGCATATTAGAATAACATAAAAGATCAGAATAGACTCTAAATGTAAAAGCATTTTATATAAATAATTATTAAATAATAATTAAAAATAGACTGCTTGACTTCTTCGAAAGTAATAGCCTACTAACTGAGAAGCAGTATGGCTATAGGAAAAATAAATCCACAATTACAGCAGTAGCAAATCTAATTGAAGAGGTTATTAACGGACAAGATTCTAAAAAACAAGTGGGACTAATCTGTTGTGATCTTAGTAAAGCATTTGACACTGTTGATCATAGCATCTTGTTGGACAAACTTTACTACTATGGAATCAGAGCAGTTGCTCATGACCTGCTGAGTTCATACTTGCAGAATCGGCATCAAACAGTGAAATGGAACAACTCACTCTCCAAGCAAACACCAATGCATCACGGGGTTCCGCAGGGCTCAATCGTAGGGCCAATACTGTTCATTATTTATACAAATGATCTTCTGGCAAATATAAGGTCTCATGGTTTGTGCTGTATGCGGATGATACATCATTTTTAATACAGAGTCACAACTCGACAGAACTATCCCACTCAGCTAGTATAGCAATGGAAGACGCAAAGAATTGGTTCTTATCAAATAAACTAAAGCTCAATGAAAATAAAACCCAGCAACTACATTTTACATACAAAACAGATGTAGCGGTGGACGAGTTAAAGTTTTTGGGTCTGACAATGGACAGTAGACTGTGTTGGAACAATCATATTGACCAGCTAGTAAAGAGGCTGAGCTCTGCTGTTTACACAGTGAGGAGGATAAGCATATGCAGAACACACCAAGCAACAAGACTCACTTACTTCGCCTACTTTCACAGCATAGTGGGTTATGGCATTTTGTTTTGGGGCGCATTGTCTAGTGCTAATCGAGTTTTTAAACTTCAAAAACGTTGTATAAGAGTTATGTGCAATCTGAAATTCAGTGACAGCTGTAGAGAGTCGTTCAAGAATGAGAACATACTTACTGTTCCTTCATTATTCATATACCAGTGTCTCCAGTTCGTTCACTCTAATCGGCAAAAGTTCAACCTAAATAATGCAAATCATAACTACAACACAAGAAAGGGAAACGATCTACAAACACCCTTTCATAGGATTTGCGCTACCCAAAAATATGTGGACTACTGGGGTGTGCTGTTGTATAACAAACTTCCCGCAAACATAAAAATTTTAAACTGTGTTAATTTCAACCATACAAGAAAGTCCTTGTTGGCAAATAAGTGTTTCTACAGTTTGCAAGAGTTCCTAGACTGTGATCTATTCAAAAAATGAGTGTTGTTCTAAATGTTTATATTTCAGGCTTGAATTGAGATTTTAATAACTTCATCAGTATGTAATTTATTTATAGTTGTTTTAGCTTTATGTATCAAGTCACTATTTATAAAATTTTATTATTTTAAATATGGCAATGACGATCTCTGTAAAAATTTTTTTTTAGGTGAAATAAATCTATCTATCTATCTATCTATCATGCTGAATTAGTTTTGTGCATTGTAAAAAATATTTACTATAATATTATAATGATCTCTCCACTTTCTTGATCTTTCACCTCAACTCTGTATCATTTCGCTTCTAAACTCCTACTCCACCACTTGCTCTGTATGTTGCTTCTCTATTATACACAAAACTCTTGCTTTCACTTTTCGTCACTCCAGAGAACCTCATTATATGTTCATATGTGATAGACCCGTAACCTTTTTTCTTAGTTTTCTTCACTGCTAAAAAATTGGCTACACTTTGTGTACTAGAGTATTAAGTATCCACAATTTTTGCGAACTTAAACATCATAAAAGGAATTGTTTAGGCACCACTTGAATATGTACTATTTTTGCTCTTTTGTTTTATATAAAGTTTATCTCTTATAGTTTATAAATTTTTCAAAACAAACCTTTTCTTCACAGTGGTTGAGCACAATTGCCATAATATTTTTGAATTTCATTAAAGTAAATAGTTACACTGAATCTCTTTCTATCTTTTGGAAATTTTTTTTCTCCTGTAGGTATGCTGCTTACCTTTACCCGACTGCAGACGCGGACTGGCTATATTTTTTCAGGGCCGCAAATATTTGTGGAGGCTCACAATAAAAAAATTAGAAACACTCCCCCCCCCTTTACAAAACAGTTTTTTTCTAGCTGTTTTGAACTTCTTCCAAACTGGCGTCTACGGATGGCATTAAATCCGTTTTGTGGATATCATAATTAACGGTTCCAATAGATCCTTGCTTATATATGATCGTAATCGGCTTTTAATTATTTTTAATTTAGAAAAAGTTCTTTCACAGTTCACTTGAGTACATGCCAAAGTTAATAAATATTTGTAAGCAATGTATAGATTGGTGTAAGCAGCCCAATGAAAGTTGTATTTATGTAACATTTCAAATGCACAAGACACATACATTTTGCATTTATAGTCAGTCACTATATTCTTATCACAAACCATGCCGTTGTAGGATTTACCGAAATCAAGCAGTTCGTTCGACAATTGTTTGCAGTCACTTTTTCTAGTTGTTACAAGAAATGCTAATGAAGTAACAGAAGCCGTGAGTTTCTCGTTGTTGATGTCGTCAAATCTTTTATCGAATCCAATAATGCAAGACTATCAAAAATGTTCCTTGTTTTGCAAAAACATTTGATCGATAGACCCCAGTAGGATATCAAAAATGTATCGAAACACTTCCACTCTACATTTTTCCACAGCCGTCTATTGCAGTTTCATCAACCATTCTTTTCTAAACCTTCTTGGGTGAATATCAAGTTTATGCTTAATTTCGATATCATCTAATTTAAGGTCATTTAATTGTGATATCATTTCTGTCGCAAATTTTTGGGCAAAATCATAAATTGATTCATATTTATTGCTTAAACATTTACATCCTTCATTGAAACTTCTAATTTTATTCCAAGCGGCTAAGTAGTCTAAACCACAAGTTTGCAAATATTCTGACAACAGTGTGCTAATGGTGAAAATATTGAGATAAATGAAGCCATTAAAGATTATGTCAAATGAAGTGAATTTGGCTAGAAATGAAGTGAATTTGGCTAGTAAATCTCTGGCCTCTTTTGCAGTTTTTGCATCAATGTTTTTGTCGCATCCAAGAGTATGTAGAATATGTATCAAATTAATATATCGGTGCCTCTCAGAATGTTTGTCATTCAATTGATGGAATATTGATAGGAGCACTGCGTGTTTGCTGTTCCATCTTGTTTCACAAATTTTTTGAAGTCTTAATTTATCTATTCCGTGTTGTTTTCTCAAAATTTCAATCCACAAATTATTTCTTTTATGTGATTGTTTTATAAAAGTTGTTACATTCTGTAGCAACCCGAATAGGTCTTGACATTTTATGGAACACATAGTAATATCTCCAATCATTAAATTAAGTAGGTACATGAGCATGGCAATGGGTAAATAGCGAAGCCTTGTTTTTGGACACAGGCTTCTTAATCATTTGTATCGAATCGTCACTTTTATTATGGAGGAAAAAAAATAAACTACCTTGCTTCACATCTTGTGCAGCCAATTTTTCGCGTTTTTTCTGTGCATCAGATTTATGTTTATATGTGGTATCTCCCATGTTAATATTACTGTTACTGCTTTTACCACAACACTTAACTATAACTTCACTATACGCTAAACTAATTTAAAATGTATTTATTATAATAATATGCGGTAGGCATGTCCTCACAACCGATTCAAGCAGAAAACTAGCAGTAAAACCCAATCCATAAAAACGAAACCAATTAAAAATTGTCGGATTACAAGAAACAAAACAGCCGTCACCTCGTATCTCTTAAAAATATAATGGGTTTTGAGTATTATACTATTACAATTTATTAGACACTTTCCAAAAAAGAAGTGGAGTCATCGAAACCAAGTCACAGGACATGATGATGGCGAACCTAAGCAGCTAGGATCGTGTTGTATATAAAAACACAAAGTGAATTACATTTCAGCATAAATATCAAGTATCTTTTTAGGCTTAGACAGTGGACATTTTTGCAAAAAGTAAAAAACCATTTAATGTAATTTGAAAGGTGGGCCCGGGGGGTGCCATAACTCCTGGGGCCAGGGACGCTGTAGCGCCCAGCGCCCCTGCACAGAAAAAAAAAAGTTGTTAAAATAACTGCAAATGCTGCGCAATCTACCACAATGAGGTGTAAATATAGTGACAACACCAAAGATTAGTCAAACTTACACGTCATTTGTAGTAAAATAGAGGTAGTAAATCCCACTACAATTGTAGCGAAATTTTAACTACATTGTGGTATATCTTTGTTGTAATAAGAACTTGTGCTTAGGTAAACAGTACTAATGGTGACTAGTTGTTTTAACACCTAAGCTTAGTTGACTCTACATTTACTTTGTAGTAAAAACTACGACCATAAAGTAAGATTCACTCTTCGCGCTATTGTTACTTTTACAGTGTTGTTAAGTAATATTAACAGTTTGTGTAGTTAATTGTACTACAGAATTGTTGTTAATATTACATCTTTATGTTGCTAGTTTTACATTAGAATTTAGTTGGAACTACTACTACCATCACGTAGTTTTTACAATAACTGTAGTACATTTTACTAGTTTTTAAATGCTAAGTTTACAATTAATTTCTTGTAATTTTTTTTTATTTACAAATAGAATGGAAAGTAATTATTTCCGTGTTGTTGACCTGTCGGGAGAAAATGAAATTGCAATTAAAAAATGTTTAAAATAAAAATTATTTATTAACATAGCATAATTTAATTATATACAAAAAATATGTTAATGAAAACAATTAGCATTAAACAGTTATGCCAAACTTCAAATACATTAAAATAAAATACAATAAATTTAAAATTATGTAAAAAAACTTATGGCGATGAAAATAATCAGCATTAAACAAAAGGACGCCAAACTTTAAATACATTAAAATAAGATAGAATAAAATCAGATACTTTATACTATTTTAAAGTATATTAAAAAACGTATGGTAGGTAATGAAAACAATTAGCATTAAATAAGTATAAAAAACTCCAACTCAATACATTAAAACAAAACACAATAAAATCAGACACTTATACTATTTAAATTATATTTTAAAAACGTAGTATAGCAATGAAAACAATTGGCTTAAATAAACAAGTAGGTACCCTAAACCATACTCAAACACTTTAAACCTAAATTATGAATCTAGCTTGCACATAAAATGCAAGGTCTTTTTGAATAAGCTTGCACGGTGTTTTATTGGGCAATTCGTTGTATGACTGCAGTTTAAATTTTTTCTTTCAAAGTTACCTCGTATGCATGATAATGTTCATTGAAGCAATAACTTTCTAAATAACATAATGAAAAAATGATAATATTTTCATCAACTAAAATGTCATCTATCCTACCAAAGTTGGGGAGACAAAATTCATCATTTTCAACTAGCAACACTGTACCATGTTGATATTCAACTCCATTAATTTTAACCCATTTGGTACACATAAGACTATCGTTCATAGAATGTTTGAATGAGAGGTATTGGTCCCAGTCGACTTCAGAAATAGGACCCAATACAATATCTTTGGCATTAGAATAGTAATTGCTTTGAAGGAAATAGCTTAATTTAAGTTGATGTTTAGTTGCAACACTATGTATAATACTTTTCTTAGAGCAAGACACGTTTACATTCATTTTAGCCTCTCTGTGTTTAGACTCGAATCTCATTGACCAACAGTGTACTAATGGTCCAACCAATTTTATAATTCTTCCATAATGCAGCATAAAGTGAAATTTTGGTGTTAAATTTACTTTAAATATTTCCCTTATACATAGAATGGTGTTCGGTAACAAGAGTATCTAAAACAATAATATGATCAATACTTATGTTTGGAGAAGTAATTATTTCTATAATCTGCTTTAATTTCAAATACAGTTGCCACACTTCATTGCCTTTGGGAACTAGATCTCCCACCATAAGACCAAAGTAACGTGACAGACAAAGCATTTCGGCAGCAGACATTCTAATACCATTTTGCAAATGTTCTGAAGTAATTAAAGGTGGTTTATTGGACCTTTCAAATTCTGAATAATTGAATGTTTGGATGCGAAAATTTAGAGTTGGCAAAGTAAAGATTGCAGTGTCAAGAATGAAATATTGCAATATTAATTTAAATGAATAAACACAAACTCCTTCAAACACATCGTGCATTATATCAACACTAGCATTATCTACCACATGAAATCCATCTATTTCATGAAATATACAGCTTTCCTTAATTCCCGTAAGTGAAACGTTGCCCACCGCTACATCATCCCTATAATTTTCTTTTGTTCGAAAAAGACTGCCGTTTTCAACTCACATTGTCCTCAACAATTCTTTTGGGGCTTTACAAAATCTGCAACTAAAATTTGCTGAAAAACTTTCCACAAACCCCAAAATGCTGTGCAAACCCAAATTATCCCCAATAATCAAACTTAACTCAAAATAAATCGTTACATTCCTTTCTTGTGCGCCGTCTAGAACCTTTATGCCGTGAGTTTTTAAAAATGCAAGTTCTTTAATTAAAATATGAAAAACAGCTTTATTTCCAAATTCTTTTCTATCACTAGAATAAAATAGTAAAGCCAGGAATATATTATTAAGTCGTGACAAGTATTGCTGGGGAATGCAAGGTACTGACATGTACACTGCACCCAATTTGTTGCTTCCGGCATGTGAACCTAATGCATTGCCCGATTCATAATCGTCAAAGTATACGAAAAGAGGAAAAATATTTTTTTCGTTGTGCTGAATTTTTTTTTCCACAAGTCTCCTTGAATTATATTTGAAAGTATAGAAGTTCTTATACTCTGTGTTCATATCTCCAAAGGGATCGGGAGTGGACTGCAGAACGGATTTAATTTGATTGAAAGTTTCACTGCTAATGTTGCATTTATTAGTTTCTAAATGATTTGCAATATTTTGTTGTATACTAGGAATATAACAATCTTTTAAAAACGAACTGGTACTTTCAACAACTAACTGCACAATATTTCGAGGTACTAATGAATTATTATACAACGCAGAAACAAATTTACACGTTTCTGTAACCATGTCAATTTTAGTAACAATAGGAGAAACCGATATATTTGTATTATTCGTGTTGAATTCAGTAATGTGAGTAACCGAGTCTTGCTCGGGAATATGATCATAAAAATTATTGACTTCAGGTTGTACATTGCCATTTACACTTTGAATGGTACTTGCCATTACTGTGATTACTGTTAATATGTTTTCGAAAAGAATTAATATTACTAAAAATTCTAATACAGTCATTTTCATTGCATTTATAAATATCATTACTGCGTAAACCATGAATAAGTTTGAAGTGCAAAAATAAGTGACTTGCGGATTGAAAAAGTTGTTTACATTTAAAGCACATCATTTTATAAACACTTCAGGCTTGAAATAAGTTTATTAACACTTACGTAATTTTTGTCTGAAGTATTGTCAATATTGTACACATATTTTTGTAAAAATAACCATACGTGTTCACATTCGGCTGGATACTGTGCATTCAAAGAATGGTAACATTTAAAGCAGAGGTCAACTGCTTTCAAAGACGATGGTACTGTATATCTCACATTATTGACCAATACTAGACATGATGTTAGGTTCTCCAATGGTCCTATAATTGTTGGAAAAGGCTGGTTTGTAGTTTGAATCCCTGCAGTTTACGTATACGTTGTTCCAGCTCAGGTTCCAACTCTGCTGCTGTCTAAAATTCATATTACCTGTTAATACTACCTATTTCTTTTAAATTATATTGAAGTGTAGCCATAACATTACCTGCAAATGAAGCAAAAATCCTTTCTGCACCTCCGCTTTCGAAGGCCTCCAATGTTGCCCAGATCTTTTAGCTTTAACAGTTGTAGTACCAAGAAGTAATGGTAATAGTAACAATGCCAATACTTCAATATTACCTACGAAATTGATTATTAAAAGTTGTTAAACATATAAAACTAATAGGTTATACCTTCCGTTATTAGTGTCTGGTTTTTGTCAATCGCCAAGAAATTTTTAACTGTTGGGTCTTTGACTGATTTTGCTAGACTAACTATTTTTATTGCTACATTTGGCCATTCAACTAAAAGCCGATTAGCACTGTTTTTATATTTATAAACAAAATCTATGTCCAACTGAAACATCATTTATTAAGTTAAAGATATTGGAAAATCGTTCATATTTACCAATAAATATCCCGTTGGTAGTTTTAAACTTCTATAATTTTCATAATACTGCGCTATTGTACAACTATTATCAGACAATCTTGTGCTGCATGTATTCTGCCATTTTCGAGCACTTCAGGAAGTGGCTCAATATTATTTTTCAACCACTGTATCTCTTCTATGACAATTTCACTTGGTTTATTTGATGCATCTAAAGGTACATACAATACAAATTTATTATTAAAAAAATGAACTAGAATAGGTACCTACATACCAGAGATTTCAAGAGTCGATGACCGCGAATGCTTATTTTCCAAAACTCCAATCTTTCTTAATAACCTGCGTCTGTTTATATATTTATCAAATAATATGCCCCTTGCAGCCAGGGGTCCGTTTGGGCCTCTTCTATATGGCACGTAATATGTTTGGCGTCTTTCTCCTGGAAAATAATCTTCAATTTCGTTCGCCAGTTCAGAAAATCTGGAACCACTTATTCTGTAAATAAAGTTTAGAATTGAAACACTTGTAAGCCAGCAGAGAAAGGAAATTCACCTTTTATCGGAGTCATTATCTAATTCTGAGTCAATAATTAAACTGGCCAGTTTTGCTCTATCTAATTTTTTTGTGTTTTTATAGGAAGTCAGTAACTCCTTCCCTTTACTCTGAGTTTCTAATAAGCTTTTTAATTTCACTGTAAAAATAATTGCTTTTAACCGTAAAAAATTACCTACACTACTACATAATAAGAATTATTTATGTCAGAAATTTCTACCTTCTTCTATTTCTTGAATTACGCTGTTACCACTATCACTAGTTAAAGATAATAGTGATTGTGCGGATACTGAACTATTTGGCGTAGGAGTTCTTTCAGTATCTTGTACAAAATTTTCTTCAAAATCAATGGGTGCTACAAAGATTTTGTGTTTTTGGCTAAATTTATAGCGAAATCCTACTTGGGGAATTAGCTCTTTGATCATCTTTTCATCTAATGCGAGAAAAACCTCTTTGTCAATTGCGTTCTCTATAACAAACAAAAATAGAAGTTATTTTTTGACAAGGGTACCCGATTTGAGCCACTTAAAATATGCCGATAATAAAACTAATTAGGTAGGTACACCAAGAAGAGTATTTTACTTATCAATGTTCATAAACCAAATCTCATCTAAATGGACTAAGGCGTTCCATTTATTGCCTAAGACAAAAGATTTTTTTTTTCAAAACCGATGCACCATAGCGCCTTAACGGTGCTTTTTTGTAGGTTGTAAGTTGGCTGCAATTAACTTATTTTGACCCCAAAAACCCTAGTGCATACCTTTTGGGGACACCCTGTATAATAAACCATGCAGTATGCGTCTGGGACAGTTGGGTTAAAAGATAGGAATCAAAACTAGATGTGTAGATGTACAGTAAGTAGAAAGAGGAAGTAGGTCAGGCTTTTTGGAAATTAATTATAATCAACATAATTTATTAAATAAAACAGGAACATGCCATTTCCCCGGAAAGATTTACTTTCGAAGAGTTTGTGTTGTTAAAATACAAATCAATCCACGTACTAACGAGTACGCCCGAAGTTGCGAAATAGCTATTTTTTTGCTTTCAAGTGCAGTGTTAGTAATATTACATTACATTACAATCATTCCCAGGTATATTTGCAGCCGAGACGCGCAGAGACAAAACACTACATAGGCAGGCGTCAGCATCGGTCACATGACGTATCATTTCATTTTGACAAAATATTAAATAGTAGCATCCAAGAGAACTTCAGAAAAAAGAAAATTCCAGAATATTTTCACAAATTCCATGATTTTTCCAGGTGGCTACAATTTTGAATTCTCAGTTTTCCAGATTTAGGGGACACCCTTGAAACATGTTTATGGTTTGCCAATTGCGCGATTTTGCAGCAAGTAAATCGATTTTTGTTGCAATCAATATTCAAGGTGTAGTTCAGAGTTTGAAATTTAAAAACATAAGACATAAAATATAGCATTCCATTAAAAAATATGGGTATATACGTATATATCTAATTGACCCATAGCTGTATGTTCTGTGCGTTTGAGAATTATTAAACAGAGGTGTACTTGCCTTTAAATGAATCCATTAAGTATGCCATTTCCCATTCCTGTAAAATGTTCTCGACAAACTCGTCCATACTGTAATGCACTCGTACTATTAATTACAGAACGAAAAACCTCATTTAACTCCGAACTGCAAGCGTACCCGATTAATAATGAAAGCAATGCAATTCAACAAAACAAAACATTGGCGCTAAATGTTTATATCTCGACGCGATAAGCTATGCGTCACAGTACTGCATGATTGCAAAAAGTTACAGAGAAATTCAACATTTCGTTCCAATATACGCGTTAATTTGTACTACAATGTTGGTGTAGATTTTACTAACCTCCTTATTAACTAAAAATCAACTACTTTGTGTGTTATAACAACAATAACGTGAAGTAAAAAGTACAAAAATACTGTAAATTTAACTGCATCCGTCGTACAACAATACATAAGTGCATTTTACAGCTGGTGTAGTACAAAAAACGTTAGAGGCGCGTTTAATTTTACTACAATTGTTGTAGTTATAACAACAATTGTTTTACTACATTTTAAATGTTAATGTAACAACATTTTTTTTCTCTGTGTGTCGTCGATCTGTCCACCAGAAGTGGACAAGAATCGCCACAACCCCGAGCTAGGACAGCATCGCCGACGCTTGGTTTAGAAGTAAGCACTCCTTCGAGGAGACCGAAGAACGAAAATTACAGCGCTATTACTGTAAGTCGCTCACAAAATGTGTTGCAGCATAAAAACAATTGGGTTTTAAGCTTGCCAATAAATAAAACGAAACAATTAAAACGAAATAATTAAAAACTTAATAGTAAACTTAGTATTAGCCTTCGTAAGTTTTTATACACGCCATAACTGCAATGGTCTGTTAAAAACGTTACACTAGGAAGGAACCCTTAAACAAATAAAAATCATTGACCCCCTATTTAAATCAAATTAAAAATAAAACATAAACAAATCCTTATGCTACAAGAAAACGACGATTTATTAGCTTTATTCGAAAATTTATTACTGGAGGTAGCACCCGAAGAACAACAAGCAGAAACCAATCAACCGAACATGGCACAAGCAGGACAAATAGGACGCTTTCCACCTGGAATAGAGCTGGGCAAAGCGATTCATTTTTGAGATTTGACTCTTGGAATCCCGTTCACTTGTGGGATCCGGTTCAGTGATTCGGCTCCAAAGCTTCATTTCATTTGTTCTACTGCTACATTGCGTACGCGTCAGAATGGGACCGAATGAAATGAATCGTTTGAACGAATTGCACTGCAGACTTCACAGCACATTGACAGTCGCACACTCACCGACGAAAAGTATCGGGTGTTAATTGATAAGCAAGCGGCAAAGGCAAAGGCCGCCCCAGAAAGCAGTTATATTAATAAATTTCAGATTTACTTTGCCGTGGCTCCATATAATAAACATAATGTAACATCTACCATCTCGATCTGACGTTTATTTAATCACCCTATATAAATTGTCGCGGACCACTCATACTCCGCGGGAGAAAGGTAAATGATTAAAAAATGCTAAGATAATGAATGAATAAATGAAAGTATATTGTACTTGACACATAAAAACGTCCGTTAATAAAAATGCACCTTTATCGCCTGATGTGCGAGACGACGTATTATATTTCCAGATCGAGTAGCATACACTTAACTTGAACGAAATACAAATTGATAATTCAAATGAACGATTCACAACTCACTACGTGAAGAGAGATCGGTACGTTTATTTCATTATCTGAACGACTTTTTGAATCTAGACTCAAATGTGAAAAGTAATTCAGGAACTGAATTTTTCAAATAGCGCGATCCGGATCTCATGACTCAAGCTACGGAGTCGGTTCATAGAGCCGAATCGTTCACGAATGACACAGCTCTAACCTGGAATATCTAAGAATAGTTCCGGAACTCGATGATATTCCACACAAACTATCCGAATATATTAGATCTGCCGAGGTAATAATCGCACACTACCGTGGGAATGCAGACGCCTTCCTACAGTCCTTAATTCTTTCTGCCTTACGAACAAAATTAACCGGAAGAGCACTTCTAGTTATTAATCAATGCTTCTAGTAACCAGCGAACGAGAAATCGCCACCTGGGATGAATTAAGAAACATTCTAAGAATATCATTCGCCGATCAAAGATCAGAGAACTCACTTTTGCGAGACTTGATGCTTTTATGAAAAAAACATGAAATGGCTCAAGAATATTTAGAAACTTTCCAACAAACCAGAAGCAGCCTATATTCCAATATTCAACTAAATCAACCAAATCAGGGCATACGATCAGTCAAACAATTATTACAATACGATGAATTAACACTATCTTATTAGACTCAAAGACCCACTAGGTAGCTTCCTAAGAAGTTTGAGGCCAGCCACATTAGAAGATGTCATTAAATACGTTATCGAAGAGGAAAATATGTGCAATATTCCAGAAGACATGAAACCGAACATCGAAGAGGACTTCATTCTTCCACATTTATCCAGAAAAAACCACCACAAGGACTACGAATGACGACTGCCGTAAACAACCCCAACTTTTATAATCGTTGCCCTACATATCAGTCGTTTAGAAATCAACAACCACGAATACAACGTCCGATGATCCAGAATGATCCAAGACCAACCAACTTTACTGGACAATGACCAACCCGTTTTCAACAATCTCAACCAAGCACACAAACAAAAAATGTATTTGCACTCCAACCACGTCCCACGCCCATGGATACATCATCAGGCGTTACGAGAAAAACAACTAATTTACCTCAACGATTTAATTCATCAAACACCCAGCGTTTTACACAGCCGAGACGTTTTATTCAACAGTCAAACCAACCGCGAAATTTTATATCCGAGGAACTCCATTACCAAGAGGAACCAGAAGACACTATCAATACACCATTTGAAACAGAGCAATATCCACAGCAAGAGTTTGGAGATTTAAAAAATTACCAGTATGCTTACGAAGAACAGGATTTTATGACAAAAGCCTCACCCGACGAGCATACGTAGACGAAGATTCACCCCCTGAAAAAATCACCAACAATCCGAATTAATACAGATTAATAATCGACCACCATCACACCTACCATGCATATATATGCCACAGCTAAAAGCAAATTTTCTCAGAGATACTGGAGCTTTTAGGACGCTAGTTAAACGTTAAACCAAAAATAGCTCAGAAATATTTTCTAGAATTAATTAAACCCCAAGTTTTCCAAATACAAACGGCACATCAGAAGTCAGTCAACACATACTGAAGTTGCTATAATTTAATTACCAGCCATCTTTAAGGCGAAGCTCACAAATTTCACTTATTCGATTTCGACCACAAATATGACGGTCTTATAGGAATAGATTTATTAAAGAAATTAAAAGCCAAAATCAATTTCACAAACAACACTTTAGAAACCGAAAAAGCGCAAATTCCATTATATTCTATCCAAGACAGAAACCCAGATCTAAACTACCATATAACAATCGAAGCAAGAACTAAAAAGGTAATTAAGATTCCAGTTACTAAAAACATCAAGCAAGGAATACTCGAACATAAAAAAATGTGTCATAATGTAGAGATACCAGCATCCGACGTTAATGTAAATCATTAACAAGCAATAATTACTATTATTAATAGCAGTGACGAAAAAAAAATGTTTATTTTGAGCCAACCACTACACATCGAAATGGTTGAAGAAAACTCGAAGTTAGAAACCTTACATTACCAACCCGAACCAGTAAACAAAAATCTAAAACAAATCCAACCAAAAATTTTACAACAATTACGGCTAGAACACCTCAACGACGAAGAAGCAACTCTTATTAGAACCTTATGCGAGGATTTTCGAGATGTAATCTTTTATGACGACCGCGCTGGGGGCCTAGTGGTAAGAGTGATAGACTAGTAATCACAGCGATCAGCGGTCCCGGGTTCAAACCCCTGGGGAGGCACGAGTTTACGTAGAAAAACGAACAATAGTCGTCCTTCTCAGGACTAACCAGGAACACCTGACGAAGAGAGTAGATCAAAACTCCCGAAACGTGTGATATACACCCTAGACAGTGGAAAAAGTCCGATAAAACATATGATAATAGACCACTGCCAAAAAAAAATGACATTCAGAGAACAATTTTGTGATATTTCACTTAGCTGTAACAACTAAATTAAACACATAATTAAAACTTCTGATGAAACACCTGTGTACTCAAAAAATAATCGGTATCCCCAAGTACATCGTGACTAAGTAAATAAACAAATCAACAAGATGCTCAAAGATAAGATTATAAGACCCAGCACGTCCCCCTGGAGTTAACCTGTATGGGTACTTCCAAAAAAGAAGGCGCTTCCGAAAGACAAAAATGGAGAATCGTGATAGACTATCGTAAGCTTAATGAGAAGACCATTGATGACAAGTACCCATTACCAATCATTGCCGATTTATTGCCTAAGTTAGGAAAATGTCAACATTTTTTCCACGCTTGATGTAGCATCTGGTTTTCATCGTAACCAAGTTGAAGAAAACGACATACCGAAAACAACTTTTAACAACGAAAATAGTCACTATGAGTTCCAACACATGTCACTTGAATTGAAAAACGCGTGTCCACCTTCCAAAACGTCATAGACAACATCCCCAGGGGTATACAACCCGACAAATGTCTTGAATGGATGATATTATTATCGTCTCCACGTACCTTCAAGAACATATAATAAAACTAAAAGAGGTATTTACAAGTCTAAGACAAACTAATTTCAAGGTCCAGCTGGACAAAAGCGAATTCTTAAAGAAAGAAATGCAATATTTAAGATATGTAATAACATCAAAAGAAGTCCGACCTAATCCCGATAAAATTAGAGCAATAAAAAACTATCCAATGCCAAAACACCAAAGGAAATTAAAGGATTCTTAGGACTACTAGGCTACTACCGGAAATTTATAAAGGACTTTCGAAAATTACAAAGCCTATGACAAAGTGCTTAAAGAAAGGCGAGCAAGTCATTCACTGCAACGAATTTAAAGAAGCTTTTCTAAAATGCGAAAACTTACTTATGAACAAACCAATCCTTCAGTACCCCGACTTCGCGAGAGAATTTATTTTGATAACATCAAATATTGCTATAAGAGCTATCCTATCTCAAGGGCCAATAGGAAAAGATGTACCCATCGCTTATGTATCGAGAACCCTCAATGAATCAGAGGAAACATATCGCACCATTGAAAAAAGAAATTTTGGCTATCGTTTGGACGACAAAGTATTTTAGACCGTACTTATGCGGGAGAAATTTTAATAGTAACGAATCATAAACCTCTGCAATGGTTGCATTCCTTGAAAGAGCTAAACTCAAAATTATCAAGATAAAGATTACGACTAGAGGAATTCGACTACGACGTAATCTATAAAAGGTAAAATCCAATACAAACGCAGACGCATTCTCTAGAAATTAATCCGACTGATACGCAGTCAATGCAAGTGGAAGTAAACTCGGAATTAGACCAACTACTCGACGAAATAAGTAGCAGGTGACTTACAAACACCAGGACCGATCTTACAACCACCAACAATGCAAGCATTACCATCCGATGTAATTCCACTTGACCCTATAACTAGCTCTATGAACCAACACTTACCTGAAGATCAGATTCGAAGCCTTGAAAAGCTAATGGAGAATGTAGCTGAAGATTTAACACCAACTGTTCATTCACAAGATGATTCAGCACCTAGCATCCCAATATGCGAAGATGCTTTAGATTGTAAGAAAAACCAAATCATAATAACAAGCGTTCATGGAAAATCTGCAAAACCAAAAATCGAAAAGAAAGAGAAAAATTCCATAAT
Organism: Agriotes lineatus; assembly: GCA_940337035.1. Taxonomy (NCBI): domain Eukaryota; kingdom Metazoa; phylum Arthropoda; class Insecta; order Coleoptera; family Elateridae; genus Agriotes; species Agriotes lineatus. Next base: position 101,408 of record CALNHX010002969.1, read on the forward strand.
TACAGCTCATCTGGGAGATGAAGACCTAAAACACAGCATACTACATTTTTTAAAATTATTGTTTACCGAATAAAACGGATTACTGTTCGTTCCCGAATGAAAACGTTTATAACTTTGTTGGCTTTTTACTTACCTTTAGGTCAGCTTTCTATATTTTAACTTTCCAAATTGATCTCTATAAAAGTGTACTTGAGGCCCGTCTCTAGCTACAGTGAAGACGTCGTGTATTCTTTATTAATGAGATGTTCAAATTTGAGCGCCAACAAGTTTAATCTCAAGCACACTGATATAGGTAATAAAACTTATAAACTTCACTATATATTCACAATACAATCCTTGAACCTTCAAAGTTTAAATAAAAGAAGCAATATTTTAACTAAATTTATTAACACTATTCGTTTTGGTCAACATTCTATGTTATATGCATTGATAGGGACAATTATTTATCTAAGCAAAGGAATCGAATGGGGTACCCCACTTAACTTATATCAATATTAATAATGGGAATACACTGTTCTTAAATTTTGGTTACATGTGAAATATCATCAGATTATTGTTACTTTACTTATATGTTACGTTGTTACACTTGTGGCATCGACGACCGGCCCCTGAGAAGCTTAATGAACCTGCAACCACCGCTCCGCAGGTGAATCCTCTCCCCAACTGTCAGTCTGGCAGCCATTAAACACCAGTTGTCATCTACCGCAAGCAATCACAAGATCTCCGTAACGAATTTCAGAAGAAGAGCTTCCCATACTACTGCATTTCTTTCGCCTAATATTTGTTGCTATAATATCTAATTACGGAAATAGAATCAGGTATACGCAAAAACAACTATACATACATTGTACTTAACAGGCAACAAACTATGCAACGCTTTCCGTGGTTCCTAAATCGTCAATATGACTTGGATCTCCGTCCGTCAGAGTGACACTCGTTCTCGGAAAATCTGCTTCAAGCATGCTCGGCCAGTATCCACATACTATCACCGAAACACGAGAAATTACGAGTTTACCACATTTTTTCCACGAAAACTTTTTGCACAATTAAATTATGTCACTCGTTTTTGAAAACAAAATCTGTTATATTATTTCTACCCTCTTTTCTTTTTTTAACAACCCTTGCAACTCCAATATTAATTTTTATAAGCTTTCACCCCGTTTTTCCCACTTGATCGTTTATTCACGTCTATATATAACGTAAACTACTAACATTAGTACGATAGGCTTTTAGCACGCAACAACTTAGCATGCGAAATCGTTACAACGTACAACCCACTTTGCTCAAAGCCGCATATCACTTTACAAATGTACTAGAAGAGTTTTACAAGTAATAAACGAAGAAGACCGACTAGAAATAATTGCTAACCAACACGAAGGAAAAACAAACCACCGTGGAATCTTTGCAACCTGTACGGCAATAAAAAGAAAATACTATTGGAAAAAACTTAACCACGACGTTACCGATTTTATCAACAAATGCATAACAAGTCGAAAAGCAAAATATGAACGTCACCCCACAAGGACACCCTTGAATATCACCGTAACACCGAATAGACCATTTGAACATTTGCGTATGGACACATTCCAAATTGAAAGAAATTTATTTCTAACAATCACCGATTCATTTTTAAGATTTTGTCAAGCTTGTCATCTAATCCCAAAAAACGGAATCGAAGTATCTAAAAATCTGATAAATTTCATATCCCAACATGGTTCGCCAACATTGATCACAATGAACGGAAGTTCAGAACTTATTAATAAAGTGGTTAAAGACCTGTTGGAACTTCACAAAATTAAAATCCACTTTACTACACAAAAAAACTCAAAATCTAACTCTATAATTGAAAGAATCCACTCGACATTGATTCAAATTATAGAATAATTAAGAATACAAGTAATAGGGAAACCCCCAAACAAATAATATCGTAAGCAATCATCGGATACAACACGATTCACTCTGCTAAGAAATTCACACCCCTTGAACTGGTTTATGAACATACTGCAACTAGAGACCCGTTTGATCTCCAATTGAACAGTAAATTTTACGAAGAATACGTAACCACCCACAAGACTAAATTGACTTCCTTATATAAATCACTAAAAGACGTAAGAACAAGGAAAATGTAATTAATAAACAAAATCAGAACATCAGAGCACATAACTACAAAGTAGGAGACGAAGTTTTACTAAAACAGACTAACGAAATAAATCAGCCAATAGATATGAAGGACCCCTAATAACCGTAATAACGGAAATTATGGATAGGAACATAGTAACCCTAGTCAACCCACAAAACAACAAAGAAAAAAAAGACATATACATGCCGTAAGTCATCTAATAAGTGTTTCAGATGCCTCTGCACTCAATACGTTATCAACATCGAAATCCCAGAAATAACAAAAATTGTCGACAACCCCGGACTATTTCCTCACAAACTAAGAAATGCCAAGAACACAATGGATAAATGGACATTAATCAAGAACGTTGATTGCAGTCCGACAATCAACGAGTACGACTTACTAAAGCAAAACATTTTAGAATTAGATATTATATTTAAGAAACATGTTAATGGACCCGCTTATGCTAAAGAATTTACCAATTATTATTCGCTTATAAATGCTACGTTAGTTGAAGTAAATAGGAAAATAGGTCGATTATTTCCCAACCGACAGAAGAGAGAAGCAATCGACGGCTTAGGAAGCTTAGTTAAACTTATAACCGGAAATTTAGATGCTACAGACGGACAAAAATATGAAAAATCTATAGAACTCCAAAGGAACAAGAAGCCGCATATGAAGACTATGCTATCTCCGACTTGCTGGTTTATCCGGTCCAGTTTTGACGTAAAACTGGCATACGGCATCTTATCATCTCCAATAGACATATAACATATAAACTTTAATCAAACTAGTCACTTTTACATGCACTCAGATATTTTCAGCATGACTTTGAAACTCAGGAAACAGCTTGGCTTCTATTTTTTTGTGGGTAATAATAAGAGCACCTCTCCCTGAAGTCTTGCTGGATGCTGTAATTTCTCGTCGAAATATGTCAAAACTATATAGATTGTATACTTCCTCGTTTTCTGTTTTTTTTTATCGAACCATGTCTCTGTGAAAAATGCACAATCGAAATCATTTGAGATTAAATTTAATTTGAACCTGTCTAATTTAGTTCTCAACCCTCTACCGTTCTAGTAAAAAACACTCAGACCATGATTACCGGAGATATTTACTATGCTTGCTAAATATGTTCTACATTTTCGTGAGGTCAAAACTGTTGCTGATGTGAACGATTTTTGAGAAAGATATGGCCATGAGGCAAATAGACAAACTTATAATTTGTATCCTTGCCGACTCCGCGAGCACCTTTAAACAATTCTCGGCTGTCAGGTGTTAATTTATAAATATTGGAGCAGATGCTCCTTGTACGAGTAATCCTGGTCCTTTATTATCAGGCCTAATTTTCGTTTTTGAAGCTGATATTATATTTGTAATTCCTTGATGAACTCGGATAGACTTTACAACTTGGCATATCGAATGGTTTTATACATAAATTATACGCTAGAAACGAATTTCAGATTATTAAATTTTACATTAAACGAATTATTATTAATTATATTTCTTATGATCTTTGAAGGTGTCTCAGAGCGACTTGTTTTCAATAAGAGATGTTCCTACAAGCTCATCGTCCATAAAATAATTTTTAAGAGCAATTTCCGCCACAGAAAGCAACTCAGAACAGGTATTTACAAGATGTAACTGTAAAAATCACTATGGGAATAAACAGTGCAAGTGTATTTTAAATCATATGAAATGCTACAGTAAATGTTAACATAGTCTGTTCTTCATGTTGTAACAAATACCTGCTTCTTTTTTGTTTTTTGGTTTTATACTTTATTTGTTTTTAATAAATAATTACTATATTACACTTGTATCATTTATTTAGAGGTTTTAAAAATGAGACCCTTTCTTAGAGGAGAATGTGCAAGATCAGTTTGTTTCAACGTTCAAAAGCCAAATTCTTAACAGTCAATTACACTGCATACTGATCAACCCACTAAACAACTTACAAGAACATGACCAATAGTTGTAAATTGTAAACCACGTAACATAATACATGTGTAAACTCCTTGCAGTTGAAGTCACTACTGCCATAAATGATTACAAGTGCAGTTTATACAAAATAATTTAATTTATTACTAAATTATCAGTACTGCACATTAGAAGAATAAACTAGTCCTAATCTTAAAACTGGCACATAACTAAGACTAACACTCGCGTAATTGGAGCACTAGTGAGCTAATTATCAATTAAGTTTTAAGTATTATTGTTTTCTTTGTGTGTGATGTGCTGCTATCTACACAAATATATTTTTTAGTTGCTTATTATTTTTCTATTAAGTTAAAAAAACTTGCAAATATCAATGGTTTATAAAAATATTAGAATTGCACATGTTAATGTCAGGTCTTTGTTGCCTAAAATAACAGAGGTAAAAACTTTTATACTGCAAAATAAAATAGACATTCTAACTATTTCTGAAACATGGTTAAACGCAAATATTTCCAATTTAGATACAAATATTGAGGGTTATGTTTTTATTCGGAATGATCGTTGTGGACGTGGAGGAGGTGTTGGTATTTACATACAAAAGTACATTAATTTTTCGCGTATTGATGTTGGTCGTGTAATTTTTGAGCAAATTTGGTTATCTGTAAATTTTTCAAAAACAAAATTCATTATCGGTACTCTTTATAATCCTAATCAAAAAGACTACAAATTATTTCTTGACGAATTTGAAAATTCTATTATTGCTTGCATGTCTTATTCTGAACATATAATCTGTTTAGGTGATTTTAATATAGATTTTTTAAAACCGCGCCACACCTCTACAGCATACATGCAAAATTTACTCGAATCTCTTGGTTTTTATCAAATTATTAATCAACCTACAAGGGTATCAAACAATTCTGCTTCGCTTATCGATATAATAATTGTATCTGATAATTCATTAGGTAGTTGTTGATAGCGGTGTAATTGATTGTCATCTAGCTGACCATGATCTTGTGTTTTGTGATATTAAAATCGATGTACCTGCCCAAATTGCATCAAAAATAACGTTTCGTAATTTCAAAAAAATTAATCTTGACTTATTTCAGGCTGACCTTAACGCTATGCCTTTTCATTACATATTTCGATCACCTGACGTTAACGAAAAATTGCGATTATTTAATGAAATGATTTTGCAGTTGTTTGATAAACATGCTCCTCTTAAAACTTGTAACTTCACTAAATCATATGCCCCCTGGATAACTGACAACTTAAAATACCTTATGTCGTTAAGAGATAAGGCTAAAGCCAGATTTCGAAAAACTAAATTACTTCAGCACTGGGAGTACTATAAATCTTTGCGAAATTTATCTACCCTCTCATTAAAGAATGAAAAGAAAGCATATTTTAATTTTGTATCATCTAATCGTGATAGCACCGCTTTATGGAAACATTTAAATATTCTCGGCCTTAGCAGAGAAAAACATACCGTTATACCAGAAAATCTGAAGGATCTTAACATGATCAACGATTACTTTGTAAATGGTATTCCCACTGTTAATAATAATGGACAGACAGTCCCTCTCGACATTTATAAAGAGACCACCTACAAAAATTTAAATTTTACCTTTTCTCCGGTTGATACCACAACTGTATTCCAAATTATGAATAAAATCAAATCAAATGCATTTGGTAATGATAATATTAATATAACTATGTTAAAGCTGTGTTGTCCGGTTATAATTCCCTACGTCACCCATATTATTAACTCTTGTATTATTAGCAATATTTTCCCCCAGTGTTGGAAACATGCAATTGTCATGCCACTTCCAAAAAATAAGCAACCGACCAAAATTAATGACCTACGTCCCATTAGTCTTCTTCCGACGTTGTCCAAACTATTTGAAAAAGTTATTCACTTTCAACTTAACACTTTCATTAATAATAATAATGTTTTACCTCCGGTGCAATCTGGTTTTCGATCTGGCTATAGCTGTACTACTGCTTTGCTAAAAGTAACTGACGATATTTTAGGTGCCACTGACGAGGGCAAGGTCACTGCACTTGTGTTGTTAGATTATAGCAAGGCATTTGACACAGTGAATCACGACACTCTTATCATGATTCTAAAATACCTGGGGGTTGGTCATGCTGCTACCTCTTTAATCGCAAGCTATCTTTGTAATCGAACACAATCTGTCAGTTTGGACAATAATATGTCTAGTTCACTAACAGTGAGTCAAGGAGTTCCACAGGGATCAATTCTGGGCCCCTTGTTGTTTTCAATATATACATCTGTGCAACATGTTAAATTCTCAAAAGTTCATATCTATGCGGATGATACTCAATTATACCATTCATTTAAAGCAGCAAACTGGAGGAATGCTGTTGATGAAATAAATTTGGATCTGCAGTATATCTATGATGTTTCCGTTAAACACTCACTTAAGATAAACCCCGACAAATCTGCCGCGTTACTGTTCGGTAATAAAAATATCTGCCATAATTTAGTTAATATTGCTAACATTAATATTAATAATGTTAAAATTCCTTTCGTGACTAAAGCCAAAAGTCTAGGTTTAACGCTAGACAATACTTTCCGTTATAGAGATCAAATATCCAAATATATTTTTCAGAGTTACCAACATCTTAGAAAGCTCTATCCTCATAGGTCATATTTAAACTGCGAAACTAAAAAAAAATTGTGCGAAGCTTTTGTTCTTTCGCAATTCAATTATTGTGTTCCTGTGTATCACTCAGCATTAGACGCCATTACCACCCATAGAATCCAAAAGATTCAAAATGCTTGCTTGAGATTTATATACGGCATTAGAAAATATGAGCGTATATCTTACAAGCTAGCTGATGCAGGTTGGCTGACAATGCAAAATCGTAGAATACTGCCGTCCCAATGTCTCTTTCATCAAATTTTATCAAACAAGAAACCTCCTTATTTATACAATAAGATTACCTTTAGAACTGATGTTCATAATATTTCTACTAGATTTAGAGGCCAAATTTCACCACCTCTCCATAAAACAACCTTATTCGAGCGGTCATTCTCGTTTCAGATATATGCAATGTATAACAGTTTACCTTTTAATCTTAAAGTCTACAGTTCTAAATTATTTAAATCAAAATTGTATTTAGACCTTTTGCAAAAACAATAACTTGTTTACCGAACTGTCCACAAGTTAATGCCATATTTTGTTTGTTTGTTTGGATAGCAGTACATCTTTTCAGCGTTAAATATTTTTTTGTTTCACCGTCACAGGATATCTTTAGTTTTTATAAGGTTTGTTTTAGGGTTAGGAATTCATTCTGTGTCATTTTGTTCTTTTTTTTTCTCAAGGTTTAGATGGTAGAACAGGAGTAGGGTTAACCAAAACTGAATCTCGCCTTGTGGTTGATGTGCTTTTGCAATAGATTAGTTTTTTTTTGTGTACTCATGTGTATTTGCTTCTTGTATGAGCGCATCAATAAAGTTTATTATTATTATTATTATATTGAAAAATACATGGCATTCACAACACTTAACAGCAAATACCAGAAGAAGCTCCGACACCTAACACGCAAATCCTCCCAGTTGTCGTTGGTACACCTCTATTACATCCATCTCCAGCATCTGCAATGAGGTCGGAGTATCGTTTCCGTTGACGAGGTTCCCGTCGAAGATGAAACGCTGAGCTTCCATAATCAGCCCCTGTAAGGCAAATTGTGAACAGTGAACCGCAAGCATTCACGTAATATCAAAACAACCAGGAGTTATGGGAATATGTATAGGTACCTATATACAGCGTGTCCAAGATAAGGAGGGCCAGTATGGGGATCTCGTTAATTGTAGAGATACAAATTTGATTAAATGAGAAGAAAGTTGCTCAATTAAAGGACTAACAAAATAACATAAATTCTTGATATGCTTTTTTGTATTTGAATTATCTAAAAAAACCGAATTTTTGGATTTTCTATTTTATTTTTTCTGGCGTTAATATTAAAGTTAGAGCGAAACTGATTCAACTTTTTTATAGCAACTTCTGATGGACTTAATGATTACGTTATCAAATTTTTATTCGACGTTTCGTCTTCGAGAAACCATCATCAACTTCATTTTTTTTAAATACGGTGATGATTTTCTGATGCCAAATTTGTGAAGCCCTTTTTATTCTAAATTTAACAATGTAGCACACATTATGGTTTAATTACGTTTCGTGTCTTTTTTTATCATCATCAAGCAATTTTTGGATAGGAACCTGTGTCCTAGAGCTTTTCTAATTTCAATTATTGTTTATAAGTAAGAAAAATTATCAATAAATTAATTACTGACTATTGAAAATTATTTGTATTCCAAGACCAAACGTGATTATTAAGGATTAAAAAGATCCAGTGTGTCTCATTAATTCTTTTCTAAATTACAAAAGCTAAAAGAATGCTCTAGGACACAAGTCCATATCCAAAAATTTCTTGATGGCGGTCTCCAAAGACTCGAAACCTAATTAAATCATAATGTGTGGTACATTATTGCATTGAGAATAAAAAGAGCTTGACAAATTTGGCATCAGAAAATCAAGACCGTATTTAAAAAAATGAAGTTGATGATGGTTAGTCGAAGACGAAACGTCGGATAAAAAATTGATAACATAATCTTTCAATACATAAAAAGTTGCTATAATGTAGTTTAAGGACTTTCGCTCTAACTTTAATATTAACACCAGGAAAAAATAAAATGGAAAATCCAAAAATTCGGTTTCTTGAGATCATTCAAAAACGAAAAATCATATGAAGTATTTCCAAGGGTCAGTTTGTTAGTCCTTTAATTACGCAACTTTCTTCTCATTTAACTAAATTTGTATCTCTTACAATTACCGAGATCCCCATACTGGCCCTCCTTATATTGGACACATTGTATAAACTACAGGAAAAATTAAGGGATATAAATGTAAAAACAAACCACAACAAAATTACAGAATGATGACATGCTTGCTTTTTATGATGAATAACAAAACATATTAGTGAGCCACCTTGAGCAGGGTATTTTAATAATGAAATTTTCGTAATTTTAAATTTTTCAATCGTTGCGGCATTTTTTGATCTCTTAAATTTTTCCAGCAGTTTTATATACTACTAGCAAACAAACAATTAAAGCATTATTAAAAAAAGAAGGGCAGAAAGTTTTAAGCATCATGAAAGTAATAAATGGGTCACGGTACGTTTATGCTGCACCCTGCAGCTTGCATATCGCCAAGATGTGCACATGAATGTCTGGTGATGGTGAAACAAATCAGCTTTTTTTATTGTCAAATTTATCCCGCAGCTCGCTCTGCTCTCCACGGACACCATTAATTGCGATTATTGTACATAATACAGATTTTAAATAGAAATACATACAACACAGTGGGCCACAAGCTCACAGGCATTCGTAACCAAACTTTTCAAACACTTACTGCGTGACCACAGTACGCCCTCATGAGCTTTCTCAAAGGAGTATGCATACTGAGCTTATAAGTAAACACCAGGTTGTTCTCCCCCAAAATGTTCAGATTAATGTGTTGCAATACTTTGTTCTGCAAACAAAAGAAACGTGGTTAGCGTCGGACGCAAGCGTGGTTATAAAATGCGTGTTTACCTCTTTCACGTCGTCCATTATTCTGGTTCGTTCCTGTAGGTGGGATTGAGGGCTAGAAGTGAACAATGCGGCCGATTTACCGTTCTTGGTTAAGAAATGGAGCAGTAAATTTATAATGAAACAACGCAAACAAAATGGCCAGCTTGGGCTTGTTCGATTAGTAGCTGCTACCGTCAAAGATGCCAACTTAGAAGTGGTCCCCACTAAACCGACCTTTCTAACGCGCTAGTAAACTGTAAACTAAACATCCCGGTGCGTGGAGCATTGACCGCGACTATGCGCCCCTAACGAGACTAACGCGAACCTTATCGCGATTATGAGCACTCTCGCGGAATTCAAAAGAAGTTAAAAATCGCGGTAAATATCTTGAATTAGGATATGTTTATAGGTAATAATATTTAAATTATTTTGAGTCTAAATATAGAAATAGAAATTATCGGTATGTGCTTTGATATTTTATAGCTAGAATATGTTAATATGTTCGAATTTATAATAGACTAGAATCTGAGATGTGAAACTCATTTTTTTTGTATGTAAAAATCTCGCCTGCTTCTAAATTTTCTTATTTTTGGATTTATTTGTTAAATTTTCCCTTGCAATATTATAAAATTAAAAAATCGCGGGCTGTGTGAAAGGCACTGTTAGCTATTTTTTTTTAGATCTCAACATCATACAAGTACTTTTAGGGACTTAATAAATATTTAAATTATTTAAAATTTGTTTTATAGGTATATAATTTAAAAATAATATCTTCAAGACAGACATTCAGGAGTTTAGACAGTAAATATTACATACATTTTCAAAAATGTATTGTAGATACAAATTTCAATACAAAAATTGTAAAGTAGTTATAAAATATAAATACCGCCGTATCTAAAATATCCCTATATTTTTCGTATATGAATGATCACTCTCTCCTTGTTTTCCACTCGGATAAAACTGTTTGAATTTCTGAAGATGATGGCTTTTGAATAGCTGTTAGATGAGAAACTCGTTTTTTCTTTGTACTTACGAATGTGGGCTGTTTTTCAATTTTTTATTTGCTGGTTCATTTGATTTATATTTTCGTGTTACATTTTCTCCTTGTGCAACAACATTTATCGTCCTGTCTATTAATTTTCCAGTCTCAATTTTACATTCAGGAGATAATTTTTTTTGTTTTAAGCATTTCCGATAGAATGTCCAGTTTTGCTATCAAGTCTCCATTATCTTGCTGAAATTGCTCTTGGATACAACTTTGCGTTATCAGCTCGGATATTACCTCACCTTTTGTAGTTAATTAAGATTCATGACCCAGTTTTTTTGTAATTACTGTCAAATTTGTATACATGAATTTTCTTGTACTTGCCCTGATTTTTCTATCAGATTTAACATATGTAAACATATACATGGTATGGTTAAGTATTCATCTTTAGAGCCCTCAACAACCTTAAAACAGGATCATGAATCTCAATTAACTACAAAGGGTGAGGTAATATCCGAGCTGATAACGCAAAGTTGTATCCAAGAGCAATTTCAGGAAGATAATGGAGACTTGATAGCAAAACTGGACATTCTATCGGAAATGCTTAAAACAAAAAAATTATCTCTTAAATGTAAAATTGAGACGGGAAAATTAATAGACAGGACGATAAATGTTGTTGCAAAAGGAGAAAATGTAACACTAATATATAAATCAAATGAACCGGCAAATAAAAAAATCGAAAAACAGCCCACATTCGTAAGTACAAAGAAAAAACGAGTTTCTCATCTAACAGATATTCAAAAGCCATCATCTTCAGAAATTCAAACAGTTTTATCCGAGTGGAAAAAAAAGAAGAGAGTGATCATTCATATACGAAAAATATAGGGATATCTTAGATACGGCGGTATTTATATTTTATAACTATTACACAATTTCTGCATTGAACCTTTTATCTATAATAAATTTTTGCAAATTTATGTAATATTTACTGTCTAAACTTCTGAATGTATGTCTTGAAGATATTGTTTTTAAATTATATACCTATAAAACAAATTTTAAATAATTTAAATATTTATTAGGTCCCTAAAAATACTTGTATGATGTTGAGACCTACCTTTTTATTTTATAATATTGCAAGGGAAAATTTAACATAGAAAAACAAATAAATCCAAAAATAAGAAAATTTAGAAGCAGGCGAGATTTTTACATAAAAAAAAATGAGTTTCACATCTCAGATACTAGTCTGTTGTAAATTCGAACATATTAACATATTCTAGCTATTAAATATCAAAGCACATATCAATAATTTCTATTTCTATATTTAGATTCAAAATAATTTAAATATTATTACCTATAAACATATCCTAATTCAAGATATTTACCTCAATTTTGACTTCATTTGAATTCCACGAGAGTGCGCATAATGGCGATAAGGTTCGCTTTAGTCTCGTTAGGGGCGCATAGTCGCGGTCAATGCTCCACGCACCGGGATGTGTAAACTAAACCGAGTAGGTTGCGTCGTAACTGCTTTGAAGTGGGGGTTTAAGTAGGGATACCGCGTCGACACGTATACTGGCATGCTACCGTTTGTATTTATACATTCCATATATATGTATTTGGCATCTAGCGCAATTTCATTGATCTTTTTCGAACGTTAAACCAATCAGACTCCAAGTGCGAAATCTATATACGGTATGTAAATCGATGCCAAATTCACATACAGAATGTAACAGCTAGGCGGGCCCGAAATTGCAACAAAAAAAGCGAATACAACACTTATGTTTTGCCGAGTTTAGGGGCTCCTGGCCAAGGAAAATATGCAACAAAAGCGAAAGTGCAAATAATATGTTTATTACATAAAATAAAAGCAGATAATATACGAGTGATATATTTAGAGCAATGAGCCATGCTTCTTCTTAAGTCTTTTCTTTGCAGGTTTCCCACTTGCTGGACGATAAAACGGCCTTTTCCTGCTTCTCCTTGTCATGCCGACTTTGCCTCTATTTAATGCTGTATGCTGAACTTTGATGCTGGGTAGATGAACTCCCAACAGTGCACAAAAAACTTTACCAAACTGTACTTGTCTTCACCTGCTTTAATCATTGGCAAAACATTTTGACGATTGAAATGCTGGCTCCAAATTCGCTATTTTTGGTGAGCAATAAATCGACGACATTCTGAAAATTGACGTAAGTAATTCTCAGTACTGGTAACCAGTTCAACACGTGAAAATGCACTCGTATAACTGTTACATTCTGTATGTGAATTAGACACCGATTTACATTTCGTACATTGATTTCGTACTTATAGTCTGATTGATTTAAAATTCGAATTGACTAATGAAATTGCGCTACGTGCCGAATACATATACGGAATGTATAAATGTCTACCGTCTGTCTGCACTTGTGTATGCACCCGTCTGCGTTTTGGTGAATCGATTTTATAGTTTATATTTTCTCTAATTTTGAACTAATATGACATTTTGTTGTCGTTTTTAACATCAAAATGATGCATATATTCGCACTAGTTGCAATATGAGATTTCATATTGACACTAGTGGTAATATGAAAATTTAGAACAACTTTGTAGATTTAAGTAAATTTATGTACTATAAATATTAATATGACTCAAAATTATAGGAAATCTTGTATGCAACACGTTGCTAAATTAGTGTTTTTTACGCACAACGTGTGCTTCAACTCGCTAGCGCTCCTAGGGCAAACTTCACGTCTAGTGTGAAAAACACTTTCATTTTGCAACTTGATATATAAATAGCTATTTTGAATTTACTTTATTAAGTAGATAAGTTTAAATTACATCTACTAATAAGGTAGATACTTTCCAGATTAAAATAATAAACATTAACTGTATATTTCGATGACTACAACAATATGTAGCTTAACGCGTAAGTGCTTACAAAAGCAATGCCGTCGAAGCAAAGAAGAAAGACGAGGAAAATAGATTTTTTCGTTTTCCTAAAGACAAGCAATTGCGAAAAGAATGGATTCACTTGTGCTTCAGAAAAGCTCAATTTGATCCTGAAAATAAGCGCCCTTGCAGTAAACATTGATGATTATGACGATAGCATACGGTCTAAGTTGAATAATTTTTTCCGAAAAAACTAAAAAATGCAGGTAAGATAAATAAAAAACCAAAAAAATCACTTCTATTTAAAGGAACGGTCTTATTGTTGAAACGTTTCGACTCTTTTCTGACATTATCCTGTATCTGTCCTATTTTCGGCAAGTATAAAGCCTCAACTAATGTGAAATTTATTACTTCCATCTATTTCAAAGTTAACGCAAAACATATAATCTGCATGCAAAGTATCGTCATCCTCCAACAATTAGTTTTTGAGTTATACCGCCAACAGACAGCCAGCCAGACACACAGATAGACGGAATTGAGAAAACATGTTTTTCGTCATCTAGAGACCCTGAAACGTAAAGATCTGAAGAAATCTCGGAAGGTAATTTTCAGACGAGGGAAGTAAAAACATTTGTCGCTATGTGCGAGGTGTATGTGTAGTACGTGGAACGTTCATATTTAATTTTTTTGAATATGAACAAGAACTTGTACAAGAAACTCCACAGAAGATGGACATGGAGGAGTCCAGACGGAAAAACGTTTAACGAGATTGATTACATCTCAGACAAAAAACACATATTTAAAGATGTCACGGTATTAAATAGTTTTACAAGGGGAAGTGACCACAGAATGGCAAGGGCGACTATAGAAGTACACATCAACAAAGAGCGGAATAAAATGGTCAGAAAGAAAAAAATAAAAGCCTGGGCGCAGCCAGAAAATGGACAAGAATTTGAAAAATACATCAGTGAGGCTTTAAAAAATAAGCCACCGACAAATGACAAGCAAGCAAAAGAAAAGTTATGTCCTAGAAATAAGAAAAAAGAGAAAATTAGCAGAGAAACAAAAACGAAAATGAAAGAAAGAAGAAGACTTTTAAAAGGAGAAAATGTAGACCACCAAACAATAAATTTAATCAATAAGGAAGTATCAAAAGCCATTAGAAGGGACATACGAAAATACAAAACAGATAAGATTATGCAGACCATCGAAGAAAATAGAAGTATGAGAAATACTTAGAAGGAAATTGACAAACGGAAAAAAGGAAATTCACAAACTAAAGAATAAAAGGGGAGAGCTACTAACAAACAGGGAAGAAATATTGGATATAGTAGAAGAGTTTTATGAAACCTTATATAGAAATCAATTTGACCTAGATCTAGAACAAGACACTTTCGAAGAATCACCAAACCAGAAATTTACAACGTTCTTAAGAAAATGAAAAACAATAAAGCTCCAGAGGAATATGGAATTGTCACAGATGCCATAAAATTGGGAGGTCCCACACTATAGATAGGCTAGAAAAACTGTTCAACTTGTATTTACAAAATCAAGCTGGAACAACTCAATAACGATACTTCTCCACAAGAAAGAGGATGAAACAAACTTGGAAAACTATAGACCCATTAGTCTTTTGAACCATTTGTACAAAATATTCACCCAAATAATCACCGCCAGATTGGAGAGGAAACTGGACTTTTATCAATCCAGAGAGCAAGCCGGATTTCGCGCTGGCAATGTATTAAAATCCTAATAGAAAAAGCGATAGAATATAATAGACCGCTAGTCCTGATATTCGTCCATTTCCAGAAAGCATTCGACACCGTGGAAATGACTGCCATCTTACAAGCACTAAAAGAATGAAGAATTGACCATAGATATGCCAATATCATTCACCAACTATACAAAAATGCCACAACAACCGTAAAACTCCATAAAACCACCTGCAAAATAAATATTAAAAGAGGAATTAGACAAGGAGACACCTTATCCCAAAAAATATTTATTACGGTATTAGAACATGCATTGAAAATGACAGAGTGGGAAAACATGGGAGTTGAAATTGATGGAGAAAATTTAAGCCATCTCTACTTTGCAGATGATATAATATTAATAGCGGATGACTATAAAAAAGCTAGGAAAGCGTTATGTAAGTTACAGCAAGTAACACAAAGAATTGGATTGAAAATGAATTATGATAAAACCAAAGTGATGACCAAGCTAGTATTTAGTAAACAGATGAAACTAGAGAATACAGAAATTGAAATAGTCGAAAAATATACTTATCTCGGGCACGAAATAAGAATCTGTAGAGATAACCAAACGTGCAAGTTGTCAAGAAGAATAATTCTAGGTTGGGCCGCATATGGAAAACTACAAGATATTTTTAAGGCCGACATTTCGACTAGTTTGAAAAGAAAAGCCTTCAACCAATGTGTTCTCCCGGTCCTAACGTATGAAGCAGAAACACTCACTCTAACCAAAGCGACAGCGAAGAAATTACAAGTCACGCAACGCAAAATGGAAAGGTCTATGCTTGAATTAACGCTGAGAGACAGAGTGAGAACGGGCGTTGAGGATGTTATAACGCGCATTGCAAAGCAAAAAATGGAATTGGGCAGGTCACTTAGCAAGATTAAGAAATGGTAGATGGACAAAAAATATCGTTGAAGGGCGACTGAGCGCCGATAAAAGTAGTCGAGGAAGACCGCCGACTAGATGGACTGATGACCTTGAGAGAATCTCGACCAACTAGATTGCAGCTGCTCAAAATAGAGAAAATTGGAAACATTTTGTGGAGGCCTATGTTCAACAATGGACTGGAGTGGACGTTTTTAACTTTATAGCAATCCCTTCCTTACATTTGTCACATTCAAAAGTTGAAAACGAAGTACGTCATACTGCAAGATACGAAGTTGCAGTTAATAAAAAGCAAAAATCATTAGTAGTTACCCTTCTAACAAGCGCTGAAGAAAAATATTGATGATATGGGACAGTATAAATAATAATATTAAAAGATCTAAAACTAACAAGATACTAAATTTTAGAAAATGCGACTATGCTAAATTAAAATCAGATCTAGTTAACACTGACTGGGAAAATGTTCTATGTAGCACAGACTTAAACGAGGGGGTTAACAGATTTTATGGATATCTCAATTCCTTAGTCAAATTATATACTCCATTAAAAAGAGATGGCTCCCTTGATTATCCTATTTGGTTTAGTTATATTTTAAATAAATGTATTCAGGATAAACTGAAAATGCACAAACGTTATAAGAAGTATGGAAATGCTCGTGATTATGATACCTTGTCCTTATTACGTAAAAGGAGCAAAGAATTGATTTCTAAATGTTACAAGGAATTTATAGACAACGTTGAGACCTCCCTTGATTCAACCACCAAACTTTTTTGGACGTATGTAAGAGGTAAAAATGCTAGTAAAGGTATTCCGAGTACTATGATCTATGAGGGACAAAGCTCGTCGAATGCGGTTGGTATATGTGAATTATTTTCCAATTTTTTCGCGTCTGTTTTTGACAATAATCCCAATGTTGTACATGAGTGTCACAGTGAAATAAGAAGCAGTTCGGTACTGTCATCGATTGTCATTAGCAGAAATGACATTCTGCAGAAGTTGCGGAATTTGGATCCTAACAAGAGTCCGGGTCCCGCTTATTTTGTGAGAATGTGCTCCGAAGAGCTGTTAAATCCTTTGCATATTTTATTCAACAGATCCTTAGCGAACAGAATTTTTTCTTCTTCTTGGAAGACTGCTCACGTTATTCCTATATTGAAAGGAGGGGATAGCTCTCGGTGTGAAAATTACCGTCCTATTAGCATCCTATCTTGTATAGCTAAGGTATTTGAGTCCTTGGTTTACTCCCATATTTACAGTCACATCAATCCTCTAATTTCGCCTCGTCAGCATGGTTTTGTTAAGGAGAAGTCTACTGTCACTAACTTACTAGAATATAATAATTTTTTGTGTAAGGCATTTGGAAAACATAAACAAGTTGACTCTATCTATACAGACTTTCGAAAAGCGTTTGATAAAGTTAATCATGCGCTATTATGTCACAAACTTGCTGCCTACGGCATACACGGGAGTCTGCTTTGGTGGGTCCAATCCTACATAAGTAATCGGAGCCAAGAGGTAGCTCTTTCTGGATATATATCCCCCTCTGTTGCCATACTTTCCGGCGTGCCGCAGGGCTCACACCTGTGTCCGTTATTCTTTTTGATATTTATTAACGACCTAATTCCTCTTATCAAATGTGACTGCCTACTTTACGCTGATGACCTAAAGATATTTAGGGTGATAAATAACGTACAAGACTGTCAGGATCTTCAAGCTGATTTAGATATAATTTCCAACTGGTGTGTTTTGAATTCCATGTCTGTAAATGTCGCAAAATGTTTCGTGGTCACATTTACAAAGAAGATCAACACTATTGATTATAACTATTATATAAGTGGTCAAATTTTATCACGCAAGACTGTCATCAGAGACCTAGGTGTTATTTTGATAATAAATTAACGTTTAAAGAGCATTATGACAATATTGCTACGAATTGTAACAAACTAAGTGGATTTATTTTGAGAATAACTAAGGGTTTCAAAAGTCCAATGAGTGCATTAAAATTGTATGCAAGCCTCGTCAGAAGAAAAGGTTCAGCGCTCTTTTTTGAGGTCCTTATGTTATCGATATGGTCTTAAACGACAATTATATTCATATGAGGCACGACTTATACATTTTAAGATTGATACCTTATCAAGCAGACGACAAAGGTATGAATTGATTTATCTGCATAGAATTTTAAATAATAGTGCCCATACCTTACTTCTGTCAGATATTTCACTTAATACCTTATCCCGTACGCGGAATCCTATGGTATTTGATATCCCGACAGGTACGAATAACGTTACGTGTAACAACCCTTTATACAGAATGTGTAGATCCTTTAACGTGCTTTTTGCCAACTACAGAGATGTGGACCTCTTTAATAGTAATTTAGATACATATAAGAGCCAAATACATAACTCTCGTCTGTTAAACGAAAAATTAGGCTAGTAATGTACTTTCACTGTAAAGTTGATGTATATTTTTATAATATGTAAATTGTTTCCTTTTTTCTTTTATTAACAAGCTGTGTACACTGCGGTTTGGATTGATGACTGATTCACTTGCTTTTTTTCAAATTATATATGCCCTTGTCATCAGTCTGTTACGTGTACCTAATTTAAATAAATAAATAAGTATGTTAAGAAATTCCATTTAGACACATTTCACAATGGGCCTAGAACTGTAGAACGAACTACAACTTACATTTCTAAAAACTAAAGGTTAATCCAAAACCTTTAGTACCGTCATTTTGTGAACAAAGAACGTGTATGCGAATAAAATATTTAAATTCCTTAAGATCAAACTGCAGCTGCAGGAAGAGAATGGCAGGTAATGATAACAATGCTAAATTAACAAAAAAAAAAACTGTAAATTAAGTTTCTTATAATTATAACAGCATCTATCTTTTCATTTTGTATTTAGCTATTTAATAATAATTTTTGTTTTTTAAGTTTTATTTGCTCTTGAATTAGTATTTTTTATAGACGTGCAAATATCTTTTTGGCGTATGTATAAGTCTACTCCAACTTATTAATAAAGTTGCGTAATTGATTACTATTTTAATAATTCAGCAAAACTCAATTAATGTGCCTATCCTACGCCTATTCGTCGATAAAAATAATACTCGAAGACATTTATTGATATCTAACCAAATTCATCCATTCTACACTGCATGTGCACTGCATATATAGTAAAATTGCGGAAACAAACGGTGCACGTCATCAACAAATCATGGCGTCATAACTTTAAATGCCAATCCAGAAAACAAAAATTACCAGTGATTGAAGAATATAATGAATTTTATCATATTTCTTGTAACTATAGGTAAATCACAGAATCAAACGGTGTGCGTCATCAAACAGTAACTTTAAATTAATAACTATATTTTTTCTTATAAGTACCTTTACTAACTTTAAACGCTAACCCAGAAAACAAAAATTATCAGTAATTGAAGCGCGAATTTAATTATTTTTATAACTAGGTTGACACCACTGTCTACTAATTTATTATTAGCCCTTGGATCGATTATTGATTTTGCACTTCTAACCTTAATTGTTTTTAAGGTTGTGCCAAGTGTTTGTGTGTCCTTCTTACAACTACTTGTCTGGATCATATCACGGTTCATTATACCGAAAGGTTTGTGCAAGCAGTCTAAGCAAATTGTGGCTTCCTTGATAAGCTACTTTGAAAAGTAAGGAGATAACGGTGGACCTTTGATTTCTTTAAATGTTGTTAGAGAGGTAAGTGTTGTTTTTTAAATTCCAGTTTATAGTGTATAAATCTCATATTATGTTACAGTGAGTTGCGAATACTTTGAATCTTAGCATCTCGACCGTTAGCATTGTATCGGCAACGGTAAAAACTAATAAACTGATCCACAGTCCGAAACGAAAAAACCCAAGAAAAAGCTTGTTGAAATCGACGATTTCGATCAAGCAGCAATACTTGAAAAATATACGGAAAACTGCCAATTCTTATGTCAATGGAACGCGAAAAGCGATTATGTTATTTAATACATCATAACACTTTTTAATATTTAGTTTCAATGAATTGCCATTAAATAATTGATGCCAATCAATTTCCTGAAGTTCTTTATTTATTTCGGCGTAGTTGGCTTTTGTATAGCTAGTTAAAATATTGCTTAGAAGGTATACCTGCTTTCTTTATTAATGACGGAACAAAATTTAAACACAATATAAGAAATGGTTTCTTTACCAATGCTCAACCAAACAGTTAATCAACCAACTGTTAATAATATTGAATTTCCAAAATTTCATTTAGAAAACATCGATCTGGATGACATACAACAGCTTAGGGAAAAATTAAGGAAATTGCCCGGTGAACTTGTGACTACCAATTACAATACTTATGCACAAGCAAGTAACTTTGCATTAATTATTATTTTAGCTTTAATATTGTTTGCCATATTTGTATTATATAAGTACGATTTATTGCCTAAAATCTGCAAAAGAATTAAATCAAAAATCAATAATGTACTTTTACAACCTATAGAAATATTGCCCTGAAAAAGAGGTAGAAAATGTGATTTCCCCAATTTTTCATCTTACGATGGGAGGAATTATGTTATGGTAATCTTAAGTACAAGCACTACGTTGCGTTCCCAGATAAATAGGAAGAACATTAGTTATGATAAGATAATCTCAACTGCAGTAGCGTATTACATTTCCTTGCATTCCCGAGGGACATAAGTTTTATCTTATCTTTGCCGATGCAGCTTATGTGATCTGGTAGCGTACATGGCAGAATGCAAGCAATTATAATTTAGAATCTGTACCATTCACATGTATTTTAAAATTGTAACTCCGTCTGTGTATTAGTATGATTTTTTTAAAATTTTAATCACAGTTCGTAAATTTAATTGGGGCCAAAATTATATATAACAGCAATGAGATAACATGAACAAGAAAATAGAATGCTTTGCTTGGCTGAGAAACGGATAATCATAGAAGCAAATATTCGAGTAGGCTTGACACTCATTTTAACTATGACATATGTCAGCTAAACATGCCTACTAAAATAATATTTTCATATGGTAATCTCTTTCTTACTCAAGCATTCTATTTTGTTGATCATGTTATCTCATTGCTGTTATATATAATTATGGCCCCATCAGTATAACTGATATGTCATTTTGCATCCTTAAGTAATAAGTTTTGTTTGACATGAACCGCTAGCCGATTGTTGAAAATGTAAGCGTAACGAGATTTTCGCAAACCATTTCATGGTGGTTTTCCTCTTCTTCTTCTTCTTCCTCATTAGGCCAGTGGCCTGTTTAGTACCACAAAGTTGTGGTTCTATGAGCCCTCTTTACTCGTAAGTCGAGTAAGTGGCTAACCTTGCCCATCGAAAACGAGGAAGAGTTCCTTTGTTCAGGGTTAACGACTACTACAGGTGTTAGAGCGGTAGCCGAGGAGCGTAAGATTTTTAAAATTCTTCTACAGTCGCCGGGAGTCGAACCCGGGCTGGCCACCTGAGGGTAGATTATTTGCTAGCCGGACCATCCGCTCAAGGTGGTGTTCCTCTTTCTGCTTTGTATG
Organism: Agriotes lineatus; assembly: GCA_940337035.1. NCBI lineage: Eukaryota > Metazoa > Arthropoda > Insecta > Coleoptera > Elateridae > Agriotes > Agriotes lineatus. The sequence goes on from CALNHX010002969.1 coordinate 123,097, forward strand.
AATTTAACTCAAGCCGAAAATGTTTAGAAACTGTGATAATGATTTGAATAAATTAACAGCGCAGTGCATAATTTAAAAATTACACCCTTTACATGCCCACAAGAAAACCCAAAGAAAGGAAAACGGAAGAAGATATGCGTTTTGCTACTAACAATGTAATAGATTTACCTCGCGAGTGTGTAACAAATGCAAGAGAAATCGCCATTCTTAACACCTGAAAAATATGTGCACAGACTGTTTTACAGTGCAAAAGCTTCTGTGAAATTTAACGAATGCAATAATAATACATAGGAAAACGTATTCCTCTCAAAATACAAAATCATATAGTAAACTATTCCGCTCTAAAGTCAAAATAGCATGCCAGGGTCTGCGCGAGTGTAGAACGTTAAAAAAATACCTCCAAAATCTACCTGTAAAAATAGATTAAGCAACATTTTACTATTTTGCAGCCTTTTTTAATTGTGTTGGCCTAGCAGTTTAGAGAATCTACTTTAGTAACTTTAGTTAAGAATCAAAATCAATGTATAATTTTGAGACATTGATGTCATTGATACATATCAAGCATTAGAGTAAGGTTGTCTACATGCGCTCATGGACCGTGAGAAAGTACTTTATAGAGATTGTTCTAATTACAATTACCTAGAATTTCAATGTTGTCGAAAATGTTTATTTTTATTTCCTATCTCAAACAATTCACCACTTCTCTAACTAATAAATAGAAACCGTGGCAGTTCTTAATATATATATTCGCTGAACGCGAGCTATCAAGTGCAGCACAGTGCTTGTTTATTCTGACTCTTGAGTAATTGTTTGCTTTCATATTTATCAATTCGGTATACCTTTATACGGGACAATCTATGAAAAAGCTGATTCACCAGATAAAGGCACATATAATTTGAGCTGCATTAAATTCTTGGAATGACTCTAGCTGTAATTAATTTTTAAAGTATGGCTGTCGATTGTCCGATGTGGTTCATAATGTCTAAAAAATTACATTTACAAATTTAAGCCGGAGCCACTAATTGAAAAAGTCATTAATATACAATTGTCGTTCAGTTAAGATACCTAGGTCCAAAAAGTCCAGATTTTTCATACTTGTTTGTTTTGTTGAAATGGATCTGTCGAGTTTTAATAATTTGTGCACGTACATGGAGTTTGAGAATACTCGCATATTGTTGCAATTATCATTTTATAAAACTTCATTGAAGTAAACAAAAGACGCAATTCATTAAAAAATTTATAGATATCCTTGCCGAAATATTCTAAAGCGAAAAGCAACTGCTCAGCAGGCACACGTACGTTCTTTTTACTGTTTACATAATTATTCTGTTTATTAATGTTGGCTATGACGTTTATTGAGTGAGTTCATATGACGCCGATATGTCTTTGATTTTAAAAGCTTTTTACACCTGCAGTTAATGTAAAACGTAGATTTTTACGTTTATAAAAACATGAAAACTTAACATTTTCTATATTACCTTAAAATAACATTAAGATAAAACGATTTTGGATCAGTAGTTGACTCTTAACGTCGATATAACTTAGATACAATGTGATAATTACGTTTTGCGCTGCGTTTTTATATCGTTGATTTTAAGTGTAATTAAGACCAGCATTCAATGATCAACATTGACATGACGTTCAAAAAAACACGTAAGTTGTACTCGTCTTCAGTGCTTGTGATCAGCTCGCCTATCAGGCGTAAGGTTATTGCTCACATGATGATGTCAACCAATTGAAACGCGTTATGGTACCACACCACAGTAGAATGTTACAGTAAGCTGACACACCGTTCTCTCTCTTTGTCTGGCGATCTGGATTCACTGGTTAGATCGCCATTTGTGAAGCCGATAAAATTAGAAAATCTATGAGTCAGAACGTTGTGTATTTATTATTCGAGTTTGGCATAAGGCTAATAATTGCGTTAAAAGAATACAAGGTAGGTAGTACATGCCATGTTCAAACAAGCTCAGTTTTTTCCTATTTTAGATACAACGACTGTCGACTTTGGGGGGAAGTACATAGCAAAAAACGTAAAACGTAAAAAGCAAGTTGAAGTGATTAAAATGCAACGGGCTTATAACGTTAACACTTAACTATACAATGACGTTACTAATACGTCGTTTTAACATATAAAGCACGTAGTTTTTCTGTTAAAAAGACAACAATGTTACAACTTTAACATATGTGGGAAAATTGTACAATATCATGACGTTCAAAAGACGTCGGCTTGGTAACCAATCGTAAAAAAACACGTTAACTAGTCAGCAACAATGTTGAAAACTTACGTGTTATAGATCACAATTATAACGTCCACACATAGTGGTCTTATTTGGTCTGACTTAAACGTTAAAAGGCCGTCATACCACGTAACGTTGAAAAAGTGGTTGATTTTCTGGACAGCTCGACATTAATATAAGGCTTCGTCCAAAGTTATGTTTCAAAGTTAGTTCCACGTGTACAGACACGCACAGTGGGGGAGAAGCTGCAAATCCCCGAAGTTAGGCGCTTTTGAGAAGTGTGCAACGTCTAACAACTCGAACTATTATATTTTTCCAATTCCCGATCGTGAACGAGTACCATTGATTTTCAATCCCCTGATTTTGTGACGGCTAAATTCAATCCGAAGAATATCGACAAGGTTTCGAGTTTTAAAACCGACTCCGATTTTCGAAAGGATTTTTAAATTTTGATTATTGGAAGCTTTCGTGATAACATAGGACGCGAACTTGTCTAATTTTCTAATATGTATTGGAAATACTTTTGGATACGCACCTTTTGCTTTAGATGACGATATCTCGGCGATAAACGTAGAAGACAGACGAGGTTTACATGCCACTGCTTTACAGGGGTTTAATAAACAAGTATTTATTTTGTTGCAAGAGCAATAAACCAAGAATAGAATTATGCACCGTGCAAAATACACGCGGTTGTTTTTTTTAACATTGAAAATGTTTAACGAATTGGAGATGTGACGCTAGTACGGTGCTCTTTTAGCGATTTGTGTGACCTTGGAAAATACACAGTTTTTGCTAATTTTTGTAAGTTGTACCTACGTATAGCAGGTGAATTTTGGTGGTGTCATTTTGAAGACCTCGTCAAGGCGAACTTTCTGGAGAGGTTGTGAAAATGTAAGATTCTATGGGGCGAAAATACGGGGGTTAAAATGATTTTTTGCACACGAAAGCGTTCGGTGCTGTTACATCGCATGCTTTTTGAAAGATCCAAATGTGATTTGGGGCTAGTTGGGAAGAGGATGAACCAACGCTCATCGTACTGGGTCTGCGATGTACGGGGGCGAAGTTACAGCGGTAGAAAGCTGAGGTGCATTTGCAGCAAATTAAATGTTCGCATAAACAGAGAGACAGAAAAAAATATAGAATTTTGTTTTTAGCAGTATGTGGATGAATCTGTGGGTTTTTAATAATTTTGCGGCTCAGGTGGATTTAGGGGTTGCAAAATGGGGAAACCGTTATAATTATCACAAAAAACCTTATAAGAATCAATATTTGTGTGAAATTCACTGTTTGGAGACTTTATACGGGTCGATTGTATTTTTTAAGAGAATTCGGGATGTGGGAATTTTGCGGCCCAGGTAGATTTGGAGGTTGAAAAATGGGGAAAATGTTAAAATTATCAGAAAAACCTTAAAATCAATATTTGTGTGAAATTCGCTGTTTGGGGACATTCTACTGGTCAACTGTATTTTTTAAGAAAATTCAGGCTGTTGGGAATTTTGCATCCCATGTGGATTTAGGAGTTGGAAAATGAGAAAACAATTATCAGAAAAACGTTAAAATCAATATTTGTGTGAAATTCGCTGTTTGGAGACTTTCTACGGGTCGATTATATTTTTTAAGTAAATTTGGGATGTGGGACTTTTGCGGCCGAAGTGGATTTGGGGGTTGCAAAATGGGAAAAACCTTACAATTATCAGAAAAACCTTAAAATTAATATTTGTGTAAAATTCGCTGTTTGGAGACCTATTACGGGTCAATTATATTTTTTAAGTGAATTTGGGATGTGGGATTTTTGCGACCAAGTGGATTTGGGGGTTGCAAAATGGAAAAAACGATATAATTATCAGAAAAGTTTTAAAATCAATATTTGTGTGAAAAGCGCTGTTTGGAGACTTTCTACGGATCGATATTCGGGATCTGGGAGTTTTGCGCCCAGTTTGATTTGGGGGGGTGCAAAATGGGAAAAACGTTATAATTATCAGAAAAACCTTAAAATTAATATTTGTGTAAAATTCGCTGTTTGGAGACCTTCTACGGGTCAATTATATTTTTTAAGTGAATTTGGGATGTGGGACTTTTGCGACCAAGTGGATTTGGGGGTTGCAAAATGGAAAAAACGATATAATTATCAGAAAAGTTTTAAAATCAATATTTGTGTGAAAAGCGCTGTTTGGAGACTTTCTACGGATCGATATTCGGGATCTGGGAGTTTTGCGCCCAGTTTGATTTGGGGGGTGCAAAATGGGAAAAACGTTATAATTATCAGAAAAACCTTAAAATCAATATTAGTGTAAAATTCGCTGTTTGGATACCTTCTACGGGTCGATTATACTTTTTAAGTAAATTTGGGATGTGGGAATTTTGCGGCCCAAGTGGATTTGTGGGTTGAAAAATGGGGAAAAACGTTATAATTATCAGAAAAACCTTCAAATTAATATTTGTGTGAAATTCGCTGTTTGGAGATTTTCTACGGATCGATATTCGGGATGTTGGAGTTTTGCAGCTCAGTTGGATTTAGGGGATGCAAAATGGGGAAAACGATATAATTATCAGAAAAATTTTAAAATCAATATTTGTGTGAAAAGAGCTGTTTGGAGACTTTTTACGGATCGATATTCGGGATCTGGGAGTTTTGCGCCCAGTTTGATTTGGGGGATGCAAAATGGGGAAAACGTTATAATTGCCAGAAAAGCCTTAAAATCAATATTTGTATTAAATTCACTGTTTGGAGACTTTATACGGATCGACATTCGGGATGTGGGAGTTTTGCGGGCCAGTTGGATTTGGCCGATGCAAAATGGAGAAAACGTTATAATTATCAGAAAAATTTTAAAATCAATATTTGTGTGAAATGCGCTGTTTGGAGACTTTCTACCGATCGATATTCGGGATCTGGGAGTTTTGCGGCCCAGTTGATTTGGGGGGTGCCAAATGGGGAAAACGTTATAATTATCTGAAAAAGCCTTAAAATCAATATTTGTATAAAATTCACTGTTTGGAGACTTTATACGGATCGACATTCGGGATGTGGGAGTTTTGCGGGCCAGTTGGATTTGGCGGATGCAAAATGGAGAAAACGTTATAATTATCAGAAAAATTTTAAAATCAATATTTGTGTGAAATGCGCTGTTTGGAGACTTTCTACCGATCGATAATCGAGATCTGGGAGTTTTGCGGCCCAGTTTGATTTGGGGGGTGCAAAATGGGAAAAACGATATAATTATCAGAAAAACCTTAAAATTAATATTTGTGTAAAATTCGCTGTTTGGAGACCTTCTACGGGTCAATTATATTTTTTAAGTGAATTTGGGATGCGGGACTTTTGCGACCAAGTGGATTTGGGGGTTGCAAAATGGAAAAAACGTTATAATTATCACAAAAACCTTAAAATCAATATTAGTGTAAAATTCGCTGTTTGGATACCTTCTACGGGTCGATTATACTTTTTAAGTGAATTTGGGATGTGGGAATTTTGCGGCCCAAGTGGATTTGAGGGTTGAAAAATGGAGAAAAACGTTATAATTATCAGAAAAACCTTAAAATTAATATTTGTGTGAAATTCGCTGTTTGGAGACTTTCTACGGATCGATATTTGGGATGTGGGAGTTTTTCGGCTCAGTTGGATTTAGGGAATGCAAAATGGGGAAACGTTATAATTATCAGAAAAATGTAAAATCAATATTTGTGTGAAAAGCGGTGTTTGGAGACTTTCTACGAATCGATATTCGGGATGTGGGAGTTTTGCGGCCCAGTTTGATTTGGGGGATGCAAAATGGGGACAACGTTATAATTATCAGAAAAACCTTAAAATCAATATTTGTGGGTAATTCGCTGTTTGGATACCTTCTACGGGTCGATTATACTTTTTAAGTGAATTTGGGATGTGGGAATTTTGCGGCCCAAGTGGATTTGTGGGTTGAAAAATGGGGAAAAACGTTATAATTATCAGAAAAACCTTCAAATTAATATTTGTGTGAAATTCGCTGTTTGGAGATTTTCTACGGATCGATATTCGGGATGTTGGAGTTTTGCAGCTCAGTTGGATTTAGGGGATGCAAAATGGGGAAAACGATATAATTATCAGAAAAATTTTAAAATCAATATTTGTGTGAAAAGAGCTGTTTGGAGACTTTTTACGGATCGATATTCGGGATCTGGGAGTTTTGCGCCCAGTTTGATTTGGGGGATGCAAAATGGGGAAAACGTTATAATTGCCAGAAAAGCCTTAAAATCAATATTTGTATAAAATTCACTGTTTGGAGACTTTATACGGATCGACATTCGGGATGTGGGAGTTTTGCGGGCCAGTTGGATTTGGCCGATGCAAAATGGAGAAAACGTTATAATTATCAGAAAAATTTTAAAATCAATATTTGTGTGAAATGCGCTGTTTGGAGACTTTCTACCGATCGATATTCGGGATCTGGGAGTTTTGCGGCCCAGTTTGATTTGGGGGGTGCCAAATGGGGAAAACGTTATAAGTATCTGAAAAACCTTAAAATTAATATTTGTGTAAAATTCGCTGTTTGGAGACCTTCTACGGGTCAATTATATTTTTTAAGTGAATTTGGGATGCGGGACTTTTGCGACCAAGTGGATTTGGGGGTTGCAAAATGGAAAAAACGTTATAATTATCACAAAAACCTTAAAATCAATATTAGTGTAAAATTCGCTGTTTGGATACCTTCTACGGGTCGATTATACTTTTTAAGTGAATTTGGGATGTGGGAATTTTGCGGCCCAAGTGGATTTGAGGGTTGAAAAATGGGGAAAAACGTTATAATTATCAGAAAAACCTTAAAATTAATATTTGTGTGAAATTCGCTGTTTGGAGACTTTCTACGGATCGATATTCGGGATGTGGGAGTTTTTCGGCTCAGTTGGATTTAGGGAATGCAAAATGGGGAAACGTTATAATTATCAGAAAAATGTAAAATCAATATTTGTGTGAAAAGCGGTGTTTGGAGACTTTCTACGAATCGATATTCGGGATGTGGGAGTTTTGCGGCCCAGTTTGATTTGGGGGATGCAAAATGGGGACAACGTTATAATTATCAGAAAAACCTTAAAATCAATATTTGTGGGAAATTTGCTGTTTGGAGACTTTCTACGGATCGATATTCGGGATGTGGGAGTTTTGCGGCTCAGTTGGATTTAGGGAATGCAAAATGGGGAAACGTTATAATTATCAGAAAAATTTTAAAATCAATATTTGTGTGAAATGCACTGTTTGGAGAATTTCTACGGATCGGTATACGGGATGTGAAAGTTTTGCGGCTCTGTTGGATTTAGGGGATGCAAAATGGGGACAACGTTATAATTATCAGAAAAATGTAAAATCAATATTTGTGTGAAAAGCGCTGTTTGGAGACTTTCTACGAATCGATATTCGGGATGTGGGAGTTTTGCGGCCCAGTTTGATTTGGGGGATGCAAAATGGGGACAACGTTGTAATTATCAGAAAAACCTTAAAATCAATATTTGTGGTAAATTCGCTTTTGGAGACTTTCTACGGATCGATATTCGGGATGTGGGAGTTTTGCGGCTCAGTTGGATTTAGGGAATGCAAAAAGGGGAAACGTTATAATTATCAGAAAAACCTTAAAATCTATATTTCTGGGAAATTCGCTGTTTGGAGACTTTATACGGATCGATATTCGGGATCTGGGAGTTTTGCGTCCCAGTTGGATTTGGGGGATGTAAAATGGGGAAAACGTTATAATTATCAGAAAAACCTTAAAATCAATATTTGTGGGAAATTCGCTGTTTGGAGACTTTATACGGATCGTTATTCGGGATGAGGGAATTGTGCGTCCCAGTTGGATTTGGGGGATGTAAAATGGGGAAAACGTTATAATTATCAGAAAAACCTTAAAATCAATATTTGTGGAAAATTCGCTGTTTGGAGACTTTATACGGATCGATATTCGGGATGCGGGAATTTTGCGGCCCAGTTGGATTTGAGGTATCCAAAATGGGGAAAACGTTATAATTATCAGAAAAATTTTAAAATCAATATTTGTGTGAAATGCACTATTTGGAGACTTTCTACGGATCGATATTCGGGATGCGGGAATTTTGCGGTCCAGTTGGATTTGAGGTATCCAAAATGGGGAAAACGTTATAATTATCAGAAAAATTGTAAAATCAGCACTGTTTGGAGACTTTCTACGGATCGACATTCGGGATGTGGGAGTTTTGCGGGCCAGTTGGATTTGGCCGATGCAAAATGGAGAAAACGTTATAATTATCAGAAAAATTTTAAAATCAATATTTGTGTGAAATGCGCTGTTTGGAGACTTTCTACCGATCGATATTCGGGATCTGGGAGTTTTGCGGCCCAGTTTGATTTGAGGGGTGCCAAATGGGGAAAACGTTATAATTATCTGAAAAAGCCTTAAAATCAATATTTGTATAAAATTCACTGTTTGGAGACTTTATACGGATCGACATTCGGGACGTGGGAGTTTTGCGGGCCAGTTGGATTTGGCCGATGCAAAATGGAGAAAACGTTATAATTATCAGAAAAATTTTAAAATCAATATTTGTGTGAAATGCGCTGTTTGGAGACTTTCTACCGATCGATATTCGGGATCTGGGAGTTTTGCGGCCCAGTTTGATTTGGGGGGTGCAAAATGGGGAAAACGTTATAATTATCAGAAAAAGCTTAACATCAATATTTGTGTGAAATTCGTTGTTTGGCGACTTCCTACTGGTCGATATTCGGGGTGTGGGAGTTTTGCGGTTTAGTTGGATTTGGGCGATACAAAATTAAGAAAACGTTATAATTATACGAAGCGTTAAGGTCGTTGCCGCGCTGCACTTGTTCGCAGAATGGTAGTGGCCACTGGTATGGTTGGGATGTTAGTGGCAGCTGTTTGTACTAAAACTTAATGCGGGATTGTATGTATTATCTGTAACCTCATTTAGTTTCCCGTGTAGAGACTGGCGCTTTATGCGCTGGCATCTGGCTATACCATGCTCAACTTGCCCCGTATTCGGGATACAGAGTTGGAGCGCGCTTTTGGTGCTTGCGCAGCAACCATTGTGTAAGGTGTGTGTCTTGGTGATGTGTTGACCTTGTTAGTCTATCTCTTAGGTCTGTTGTTCTGAGTAGAGCACAGTTAATTTGGTGCCCAACTGTGAATGGTCTCACCAACCCCGATTCCAATCGCCAAGGCTACGGAAAAATTCCGACCTCCGCAGGATTTGAACCGAGCATTTGCTTAATGCAAGCCTGGCTTTTATCCAACTGCGCCACGCGGCATTCTAATGCGGGATTGGGATAGAAAGAATTGATGGGGTCTTTAAAAATATAAATACATATACTTATTTATACAGATTGTCCGAAATCCGTTTTGAACATAGGAAATTAATGAGTGCGACAAAGGTAAAATGAAATCATGGCTAGGTAAACTTTTAAAGTTAAATTAAGTCAATGAAACAAACAAACACTTCTGTCAAATATTTTATCTGTCATTAAGAGTATAAAGTGAGGTTTAAATAATTAAAATAATTATGTAAATAATAAACAATAGTATATTTAAACCTCACTTTATACATACTCTTAATGACAGATAAAATATTTGACCGAAGTGTCTGTTTGTTTCATTGATTTAATTTTAGTTTAAAAATTTACCTAGCCATGATTACATTATATCTTTGTCCTGCTACTCATTTTGTTTATGTTTTCCTTGTTGCACTCATTAATTTCCTATGTTCGAAACGAATTTCGGACAACCTGTATGTAGGGTGACCACCTTTCAATTTATACAAACGCTGAGAGTAAAAAAAGGTTTTCTTCTTAACAGAAAAAATGTTGGTTAAAAATGTATTGGAAAACCGTTTTTATGTCGTTTTGGTTTTTTCTTAAAATCAATAGTTCTTTACAAGACAAATACATTATGGGTTGCCAATTTCAACACCATAAAGTCATATACATTTTTTTTAAATATTAAGTAAGTTTTCTATTGGTACTACTGGTCTACTGTCTGAATACGTAATATCATAGGTGCAGTTACAAGAACCAATTTTTTTGAAATTAATTGTCGAAAGAACTGGTGTTGTTTTGTTGTTTTTTTTTAAATGTGTCGTTATTATTATTCAATTTTCGCTTCTATTAATATTTTTTTTGTCATAAATACTGGGCAAATATCAATAACGTTTTTGTAGTTGAATAAATAATAATAAAGGCATTAATAATAATATTAATTGGAATATCCTTTCCCAATTTTTAGTAAAATGACAAAAAATAATAATAATAATAAATAAACACCTTTAAAATGGCAATTTAAACACTTGAATACTCCAAACACAACAAATAATGAGGTTTTAAAAGAAAAATCTAACCATTATTGACTCAAAAGGTAAGAATAACGAAAGAACGAGCAATACAAAAGTAAATTACCTCTAGTATCATATGAAATTAGATTAAAAACAAAACGAATACTCAAAAATCCTGTATATAATTATATGAAATTTCTAAATATTTCTCCCTGTTGTTGAATACGATTGAACCTAGAAAGAATCTAAATTAGCAGTTTTGCTTTTTACTATTAAAGGGTTGCATACGAAATAAAATGCAATTATTTAAGAAAAATAAGACATGATACGCACGCGCCGCACGCGAAGTTTGCGGCTATTATATGAAACGTATTCTATTTTCATTGATATAACTGACGGTTAAGTTAATTTTAGACATTATTACAAAACTAGCTGAAACCCGCGGCATATGCCGCATTTAAAATGTAGGACGAATTTAATAACTTTTGTTGCACTAAAGAAAATTTTAATCGCACTCTAGATATTGGCAGTAAGGAAAAGTTAAAATAATATATTCTCAAATAGAAAGTCTGTGGAAAGAAAACGCTTGCCTTTGGAAGGCGTCTTAATTTATTTATTTATTTATTTATTTATTTATTTAAAGTAGGTACACATAACAGACTGATGACAAGGACATACATAAATTTAAAAAAAAAGCAAATGAATCAGTCATCAATCCAAACCGCAGTGTACACAGCTTGTTAATAAAAAAAAATGAAACAATTTACATATTATAAAAATATACATCAACTGTACAGTGGGAGTACATTACTAGCCTAGTTTTTCGTTTAACAGACGGGAGTTATGTAATTGGCGTTTATATGTATCTAAATTACTATTAAACAGGTCCACGTCTCTGTAGTTAGCAAAAAGCAAGTTAAAGGATCTACACATTCTGTATAAAGGGTTGTTATACGTAACATTATTCGTACAAGTCGGGATGTCAAATACCATACGATTCCGCGTACGAGATAAGGTACTAAGTGAAATATCTGACAGAAGTGAGGTATGGGCACTATTATTTAAAATTCTATGCAGATAAATCAATTCATACCTTTGTCGTCTGCTTGATAAGGTATCAATCTTAAAATGTATAAGTCGGGCCTCATATGAATATAATTGTCGGTTAAGAGCATATCGATAACATAAGGATCTCAAAAAAGAGCGCTGAACCTTTTCAATCCTGTTAGCATGAACGCTGTAATATGGCGACCAAATGATAGAGGCATACTCAAGTTTGCTTCTGACGAGGCTTGCATACAATTTTAATGCACTCATTGGACTTTTGAAACCCTTAGTTATTCTCAAAATAAATCCACTTAGTTTGTTACAATTCGTAGCAATATTGTCATAATGCTCTTTAAACGTTAATTTACTATCAAAGATAACACCTAGGTCTCTGATAACAGTCTTGCGTGATAAAATTTGACCACTTATGTAATAGTTATGATCAATAGTGTTGATCTTCTTTGTAAATGTAACCACGAAACATTTAGCGACATTTACAGACATGGAATTCAAAACACACCAGTTGGAAATTGTATCTAAATCAGTTTGAAGATCCTGACAGTCTTGTACGTTATTTATCACCCTAAATATCTTTAGGTCATCAGCGTAAAGTAGGCAGTCACATTTGATAAGAGAAATTAGGTCGTTAACAAATATCAAAAAGAATAACGGACCCAGATGTGAGCCCTGCGGCACGCCGGAACGTATAGTAACAGAGGAGGATGTATATCCGTAAAGAGCTACCACTTGGCTCCGATTACTTATGTAGGACTGGACCCACCTATGCAGACTCCCGTGTATGCCGTAGGCAGCAAGTTTGTGACATAATAGCACGTGATTAACTTTATCAAACGCTTTTCGAAAGTCTGTATAGATAGAGTCAACTTGTTTATGTTTTCCAAATGCCTTACACAAGAAATTTTTATACTCTAGTAAGTTAGTGACAGTAGACTTCCCCTTAACAAAACCATGCTGACGAGGCGACATTAGAAGATTAATGTGACTGTAAATATGAGAGTAAACCAAAGACTCAAATACCTTAGCTATACAAGATAGGATGCTAATAGGACGGTAATTTTCACACCGAGAGCTATCCCCTCCTTTCAATATAGGAATAATGTGAGCAGTCTTCCAAGAAGAAGGAAAAACTCCGTTCGCTAAGGATCTGTTGAATAAAATATGCAAAGGATTTAATAGCTCTTCGGAGCACATTTTCACAAAATAAGCAGGAAGACCATCGGGGCCCGGACCCTTGTTAGGATCCAAATTCCGCAACTTCTGTAGAATATCATTTCTGCTAATGACAATCGATGACAGTACCGAACTGCTTCTCATTTCACTGTGACACTCATCTACAGCATTGGGATTGTTGTCAAAAACAGAAGCGAAAAAATTGGAAAATAATTCACATATACCAACCGCATTCGACGAGCTTTGTCCCTCATAGATCATAGTACTCGGAATACCTTTACTAGCATTTTTACCTCTTACATACGTCCAAAAAAGTTTGATGTTTGAATCAAGGGCGGTCTCAACGTTGTCTATAAATTCCTTGTAACATTTAGAAATCAATTCCTTGCTCCTTTTACGCAATAAGGAAAAGGTATCATAATCACGAGGATTTCCATACTTCTTATAACGTTTGTGCATTTTCAGTTTATCCTGAATACATTTCTTTAAAGTATAGCTAAACCAAATAGGATAATCAAGGGAGTCATCCCTTTTTAATGGAGTATATAATTTGATTAAGGAATTGAGATATCCATAAAATCTGTTAACCGCCTCGTTTAAGTCTGTGCTACATAGAACATTTTCCCAGTCAGTGTTAACTAGATCTGATTTTAATTTAGCAGTCACATTTTCTAAAATTTAGTATCTTGTTAGTTTTAGATCTTTTAATATTATTATTTATATCTACTAATTTGACATCTATAAGTAGAGGTGGGTGGTGAATATCTGGTTTACTTAACGGGGTAGTTTCAGACACTTCAACTGAGGATATATTTGCTAACACTAAATCTAGTGTGCGGCCATTTATATTCTTAATATTATTAAATTGATCTAGATTGCACAAAGAAATCATATCTGTAAGGAGAGATGACTTGTTGTCACCGAAAGTAAGAGATACCAATTTAGAAGAATTCAAGTCTTTATTCCAACTAGCAGTTGGCGTGTTAAAGTCACCCAGGACAAGGAAATTGCCGTTTTTAGCATCGTTTAGTATGATTTTCTCGCAATGGTTATAAAAGATTAATAAATCCGCTGATTTCATGTCAGGAGGCAAATAACACACACAGATATGCAAAGCAGGAGAATTATCTCGCGGAAGAATGCTAAGCCAGAGGTCCTCTGCGGAGCTATCCCAAGAACTTTGCCTGATTACATTGATATTCTTTTTTATAGCTAAAAGTATACCACCACCTTCCGATTTTTTGCTAGTCACGTAATTTCGGTCTCTTCGAAAGACGTTATATCGAGAGTCAAATAATTCTTCATTAAAAACGCCGTCACTAATATTAGTCTCAGTTAAACAGATGACGTCATGATTACTATTCAATAAATTTAAATGAAATTCGGAGGTCTTAGACCTTAAGCCGTTTACATTTTGATAATATACTAGCATTGTAAAAGTAAGTAAGGAAACTAAAATAACAAATATAGAAAAATATCAAAAAGATAAATTACCTAATTAGGTCTAAAGAGTTCGAGTCCTTTATTATAATGGCTTTCGATTCGGCATTTTTTCTCACATAGATCCTGCCATACTTGACCCATACAAACTCATAGGAGTGCTCTTTTGCAAGCTTCCGAGCGGAGGCGTGGAGCTGCTTGCTCTCCGGCGACAAGTGTTCGGCGACAAAGATGGTATCTGTTCCTGATGCGTTACCCAAGCCCAGTTGTGAAGCAGTCATCGGTTGCTGAGGGTGCGCACGGTTGTAGCGGCGCATAGCAGATATGATGTTGTCGCGATGACGTGGAGATGACAAAGTCACCAGGATGGTGCGCGGCCGTGGAGACGCTGGTTGCACTTTGGCGACCCTGCGGCATGCTATTATTTCTGTGTCAGCGATGGGACACGCAATTTCTTCGCATAGTTTTTTAGTTATAGCTACAACATCCTCAGATCGTTTTTCTGGTATTAAATGAATCTCAAGGTTACAACTACGGGAGATCTTCTCAATAGTGTCAATGCGAAGTTTAAGCGCGGCATTATCTTTGCGCAGCTGAAGATTCTCAGAGTTAATACCTTCAATCATCTTAATTTTAGCGTTGAATTCTTCTTTCAGTGTGTTATGTTCAGCTATAATAAAGTCAGTAGTTTCAGTAAATTCACGTTTGAGAAGCATAAATTGCGCGTCTATTTCTTTTCTAATGAAAGTCGTCATTCGCTTAACAACTTCACCAGTGACAGACTCCAGCATTTGGTTGAGTTTTTCCCCAAATTTTTCGTCGAAGAGATTGCTCATCTGTTCCAGAGTGACAGTAGATTGCGAATAAGTAGTAGAACTGCTTAATGACCCTTTCACTGGCGTCTCATCGCGATTTGGGCGCGGAGCAGCACACTGAGGACACTTCCAAGTAGCTTTATACTGTTTCGACATTTTCTTAAAATTCTCAGTTTTAATATTTAAACATTTGTAATGGTACTCCTTTTTACAAATGTTACACGACATATGTTCGTCGGTATTAACACATTGCTGACACGCTTCACACGCCATCGGTTATGAAACCCTTATAGATCGCGTGATGGGCAATAAATAAGCAAAAACAACACGTTATTACTTTGTGGCTTAATTTCAAAATTTGAAAAGTTTGCGTACCGACGCGTATCGACAGCGCGCACTTGCCGGGGTCAGATGGCAAAGCAATCGGTCGTTGCCCGTATTGTCTGTAGATCTGTTTACACAAATTGCACTTTGAATTGAAAATGTTACGTCCAACCTTTATTAACACTCACTCTACACTATTTGCTAATTTGCACACAATTTTCAATACATAAATTTAGGCACTTTAACTAATATTTATTCACTTTAAACTTTGTTTAGCAACTCAATACAGACATGTTGCATGTACGGGGTACTATATATAATTAATACGACGTCGTTGGAAAGCAGTAAAAAAATCCAGAAAGAATTAATGCTTATATGTGAGAATTATTTGTGCCACCGAAATAAGTTTCAGCTGCCTGCAATCTGTGTTTCTTTTCAGGTTTAAGCCGTTGAGGCGTTGAGCGTCATAAAAATACGAGTATAAATGCGGTAACTCAAGTCTCCAGTTACGCCATTACTGATATTGTTAAATAACTCGATTAATTATTACTTCTTTGTCACTTTAAACTGGCATTATTATTACTATCTCTATAATAGCAACCATAAGTACTGTTTATAATATTTATATGCTAGCGAGTTAATTTTCTTCTTAAATCGCTAGTGAATTAATAGTAGATTGTTCTACAAGTTAAGAAAAGTGAGAGTTTTCCAGGGAATGTCAAAGTTTTACGTGAGCATGGAAGAATCACTTTTCCAATGTGTTGAACACGCAATTTTTCCGTGTAGTTGACAAAAATATATTTTTAAATAATTTTGGTCAAAGTA
This sequence comes from Agriotes lineatus, assembly GCA_940337035.1. Lineage (NCBI taxonomy): Eukaryota > Metazoa > Arthropoda > Insecta > Coleoptera > Elateridae > Agriotes > Agriotes lineatus. Next base: position 139,262 of record CALNHX010002969.1, read on the forward strand.
TGGAATGGCAATGTTTTTGTAACCATTATACATTTTCTGAATAAATTTACTAAATGTGTTTGAATTTAAATTGTTTTTAAATAAATTTTACCATAAAACGTTATCTCATGTTATCAAATATATTTTCTATCAATAGTTAAGTCATATTTATTTGCCATGTCAGTGAATTTAATTACTGTAGATTCTTTTGATGGATGACAGAAGGCAACATTATGACATGACATACGACAGTCGGAATGCATTATTTGATCGGTTAAAAATAGACCTGCGCTTCTCACATATCGCAGCGGTCGTGCTTTTAAAAACACGATGTTTTTATTTACTTATTTTACAGTATTGCAATTAAAGTGATAAATAAATCGATTAAAACATTTATTTGCTTTTATTTTATATTCCAAATCCAATATAATACAAAATACGATTACTTTCACTTATACTACATAAAGGGCAATGCCATTCAGTATTAGGTACAGATGTTTAACAGAAATCAGATGAAACCATTCCACGGACCAGTGCAAATTACAGCAAGCAATCATAGGCGTTCCATTATTAGAATCCTTACACAAACAATATATACTGTTATCTTTAGTTTGCGTGGCTACGAGAGCAGTGGTCCTTGTTTCCGTATTAGACGTACTACTTTCATTACAAAAATTTGCACCATTATTAACAACTAATGACTCTTTGAATACATTCCAATCGGTATTAGCTGCAGCATCCTTAACTGCTTTATTTGTGAAATATTTACTGAGAAGTTCTGGCATAATCACATTGTTAAAAAACTTCATAGCAATAGCACTTTCTTTTTCCCAAAATACCTCATTGAAATGTATTCTTTCACGGAAAAAATTTTTACTACTCCATACCACAAAATCACAGTTATTAACTCCAGTAATAGCGAGTTGCAATTGTATCTGGTAGTAGTATCCATGGTTATAATCTAATTTAAATTCTTCATCCTTTTTTTGTACACCTGCACGTTTTAGAACATTTAGGTCATTTATGCCAATGTCCTTTGCGCAATAAGGGCACTTAATACAGAACACTACAGGCCGTGTTTATACGATCAAAAGTACCATGGTTACACGTTTCTATTTTCGGAGTTTTGTAAACAAACGCACCACGCACCAATAAAACAACAGTTATTTTGAGAGCCAGCTTATCTACTTTGAAATGGTTTCGGTAAGTTATGATTTGAGTTTCAAGACTGATATCACATACTAACACATAACCTATAAATTATTTCAGATTTGTAATGACTAATTATGCCTTTTACAAGCGAGCAAGACGTTTTTATTATTATTAAGAAGTTATTGAGGATATTCAAACTAAAATAGAGAAAAGTACTAATAAATCCCCTGCAATTTTGGCTGCACAAACTGGTACGAATATAAGCAGGTACCTAAATAGCAAATCTAAAACTTAAAATTGTTCTTTGTACAGGATTTCGTATGGAACTTGATGGAAAGCACTCGCACAAGGCATCGGTAGTTCAAAAGCTGTATCCACATGATTTTGGACAACGGATTCAATATTGCTAATGGTTTATGGTAATTACCTGTTAGACTGCACATTTATGTTGAAACGAGCTTGCACCCGCTCGAAGTTGGAGTATGGGCAACTATGTCACAAAGGCGAATTAATGGCCCAATTTTTTTCCACGATACAATAAATGCAAAAAGATGTAATAATATTTAACAACTATTTACAAAGTATTCAAACACATTTCTTAATTGGAAGTATTTACTTTGGTTCTTAATATTAAAAATAATATGTTTTATTAACTATCATTATTTTAAATAAATTGAGCAATTTAATTAATTCTCAATTTTATTGCAATTTGTCATCTCAATCTTATCTCCTGTAGAGAACTATCACATCTATAACTAATTTGCAATGTTTTTTAAAATTTGCAGAACAATTCTACTGATATGAAATTACCTAATAATTATTTTATTACAGGATAACACCCAAATGAGAAAAGAGTAATAATAAAATGTACTAATTATTTTATTATTAATTATAAAAATAAATATCTATATATATATATATATATATATATATATATATTGCAATGGATACGTGTGTATGCTTATTTAATTCAAGTATTGAAACTTTAACTTTATTATAAAATTAAATTGAATTTATTTCAAATTACGTGAGTACTCCTTTTTCTCAGGGTATGGTTCGCCGAAATCTAGTTAGTTATTTGTTGCTGCAATTACTGAATGTCAATTGCTGTCAACTATTATTTTCAAGCAGTGTTTAATGACACCCCTAAATCAATATGACATAAATAAAATCCTTTACAATGGCTTGACTGTATGATATTTAGATTCAAATTTGCATATATTATTTAAAATACTTCTGTCATTAAATTTCAAATTAAATGTCAAACTGACAGCATCATCCCTATAATCTGGGTAAGTACTTTACTTTTATAATGTCTCTTTCTTAATATTAATTAATCACCTTTTATTTATTTAGATACCTTCAACTTAACCACTTACTTTGCACTGACACTTCCAAACTCCAACAAAAATGCGATACCTTTTGCAGCCCTATAGACGGCTCCGACCTCCAACCATTGACAGCATCTCCAGCACGCCTAAGTATTTATTGTATCTCCACCATCTAACAATGTATCTATATCTAATTGACAAATTGTATCCTGCACCAGTGATCCCGTTCCAAGTTCATACAATCCGCAACAGACCAAAACTCCTGCATGGCCTCGGACCATCGCCCCTCGCAGCTCACACAATGGTACCTTCCCTGCAATGTACTGGACCTCTGCTACACATCCAATTGGTTCTGCTTTCTTCAATCCCAGTTTTTAATTGTATTTGATATTCCAAAAATCTTGCCTTGGACTATTTATTTTATTTGTAATGTACAACCAACATACCCCTTTACGTTTTATTAAAATTCTTCGTTATTTTAATGGGTTTTATTAAGTATTTAAACAATTAGAAAATTCTTATATCAATTTTATATCAAATTTTTCGTAGTTGTTTTTAAGTTGTTATTCTAATAATCATCCCAATTTTTTTTTATTATCCTAGACTACCATTATTCCTGCCTGCTACATGTTATAAATAAATTTGAATGGTGCTCACTTTATAAATTATTACAAATAGAATTTTATTCTGTCATATGCAACATTCAACTTTGTATTTATTGTTAATTTTTGTTACCATCATCAAGTAGTACTCATTTTAAAATAACTTTCTTTTAAAATGTACTTTGAATCTTTGAGTTTCAATTATTATTCAATTAAATAAGCAATCATCATTATAATTTTCCACATCTTATCGTTTCAGTATAATTACTGTATTGAACTTTTCATTTTCGATTCATGTAAATAAATAACTGTATAATGTAATACATGGCCTCTATATACCATAGCAATATATATATACAATTTCAATGTTTCATTAAGGTTGGCCTTCTTTATGTACCTCGCTCGCATAAACGTAAACTGCGGCTCACCCAAAAGAAGTCCTTAATGTCGTACTTGTAACATAAATAGCTATTACTTTGTATGAACTAAAATTAAGGTCTAACTGGTCGCCTATGAATGCACTTGTCATAATGGTTTTTAAATGAGTAACGTCAAAAGCAATCATCTAAAATTTTGAATTTTGTACTTTTCTAGGTTGCAGAAAAAATAGTATGCATTATTTGGATTAAAATTCAAATAATTGCTTCTCAAACAAAGTGACACCTTTAATTCAATAAAACAATATACTATTTTGTTTACAATCAAAATTTTTATATACAGGTTGCCTAAAATTGTACGAAACATGGCAATTCTTTGACTTAGAAAACGTTTAAATACTATTTGCCATAAGAGAAAGTTAAAATATCAACGATTTTGTAGCCATTTATCATTACTATCTCTGTCATTCAAGAGCAAACCGGGATCGCCTAACTGACACATTATTGTAAAACAATAAAGAGGCCAACCTGCGATCGATTACTAATAATAATCTATGGTAGTATAATCGCAGATCAACCCCCTTATCATTTATACACCACGGTAGCTCTGAAATGTTCTTACTCACCGCAATGGCCTAGCTAGCTTCAAATTCGGTGGCCTTGGGTCGCAGATTTCTATCATCAGCTGAACTGCTGCAAGCTCTTTTAATAATAGTAAAAAAACACAGGGCGCCAGAAATCACAGATTTCGAGAAATAAATAAAATTACAGCAACAATTAGGTTTATTTAATTAATGATTAATAGTTGCTCGCAACATCGTAATTAGGTCTGTAAATTGTTTATCACAAGGTTTAAGTACAGTATATTATTAATGCTGAAAATGCAGCACGCACAAAAAATATGCGAACCCCTTTTGGGCTCTTGGATTGAATGTGATCACAACTCAATGAAGGAGTAAGCTTACCATTGTCATATGTTTTAACCGTTATCTCGGTAATGATAGTAAAATGGCGTGAGGGCACTTTTTACAAAATTCTTAATACGTATTCATTTAGCAAAACTTTAAATTTGTGAATTGTAAATTTGGGAACCATTAATACATTATGTTTTAAATTTGTAAAGCATAGATTTATGAACAATTAATACATTATGTTTTAAATTTGTAAAGCGTAGATTTGTGAATAATTAATACATTACGTTTTAAATTTGTAAAGCGTAGTTTAAATTTCTAAATTGTAAATCGGAAGCGTCGTTACAATCGATTCAACCAACAATTCATAGGCGGACGTGGTTATCAACAAAAGTTGAAACAAGACTAACCTGAGTGGTGAAAAAAAACGTGCCGGCGGGCTTTGAATTGGTCCAGGATTAGCTTAGCGTAAGCCGACAGCAATCTCGAACTCGTGGCCGAATTTGATAATGGAATAGACGCTCCTTGTACCACTTGGCAAGCTCAAGATGACATTCCAGAAAGGAGTTGTGGGTCCAAGCTATTGATTAGGGTGTTAATTAGAAAAACCCAAATAAAGAGTCGTCTAAAAACTGCATCTAATAATGGCGTTTAAAAGTGACGTTAAAAAATGACGTCAAAGAGCTGATAAAAAAACGGAAAATTACTAAAATGAATATCAACAAGTAGCGTAGACATACCTGATTTTAGTCATCAGCTCACAAACGAAGTTAATTAATAATTGGTGCAGTAACACGCGAAAATGCCTTCGTAGAAGTAAGTTACTTCAACCGAATGCAGAAATAGAATGCCCGCAAAACAACGGAATAGCTGCTCGCTGGCGCAAAGCGATAACAAATGAATTTCGGAAAAACCAAATCCAACACTTTTGCGCGAACAAGATTTGATATCTTTTGAAATACAGCGAATTATAACTCAAGTGAAAAATATACAGGCTGGCCCGGAATTGACTAAATGGCGAAACAAATAGCCGGAGCTAAAGATTTGTTTCACACCCCACGGCCAAGAGAAATACCTGAGGTATGACTATACTAAAGCAATTGAAAAGATTATCGTCAGTCAAAGAAGGCAAAGGAAAGTAGGGAAATAGATGGGGAATAAAAGAGTAAAGTTAAGAAAAGAAGAAGAGATAGAAAGTTTCTACGGAGGGAATAGTCGTGAGCAAAGTGCTAAACCGATCCGTCGCGTTAGATGAAAAAGGCGCGTCGGTGGATAAGTTAGACGCTTAGCTCCGTACCATAGCCAACGGGAAACGAACTAATCAGAAGATTACCTTAAACGTGTACTGGCAGAACACACGCATTGACCTAGTCAGCGTACTGAAAAGTTGCTGAGATTTAACCAACGGCTGAGGCAGCAGGTTATCGTCAGTCCAAGAAGGCGAAAGGAAAGTAGGGAAATAGATGGGAAATAAAAGAGTAAAGTTAAGAAACGAAGAAGAGATAGAAAGTTTCTACAGAGGGAATAGTCGTGAGCAAAACTGCTAAACCGATCCGCTCGCGTTAGATGAAAAAGGCGCGTCGGTGGATAAGTTAGACGCTTAGCTCCGTACCATAGCCAACGGGAAACGAACTAATCAGAAGATTACCTTAAACGTGTACTGGCAGAACACACGCATTGGACCTAGTCAGCGTACTGAAAAGTTGCTGCGATTTAGCCAACGGCTGAGGCAGCAGCCGGAAATAGTTACGGAATTAAAGAAATGGGATTTGGAATAGGCCAATAAGGTAGAGAAGAAAAGAAATCGGAAAATGGGATACCTGGGTATTAAAGAGTATAGTAAAGGAAGATAGTGTAACGAAGAGGGATTTGAAAGGGATAAGTCCGATGTCCGTCAGTCAGTCAGTTAACGCAGAGCTGTTTGAAAGAAGCTATTGTAGTGACATGGGAAATTAGCAAAAGATGAGGACGCTGTTGATCACAGACACTCAGCGCGGGCCCCCATAGTGATCACCGCGAATGTAAGCGACTGTGGAGAAGAGCCCCAAAGCAGAAAACCCTTAACCCTGCTGGTGGAGGAAAAGTGAACAGTCCAGGAACGACTGCACACTGAAACACCGTGTGAATTAACAAACAGCGAAACATTTGAGATAAGTCACAAAAACTTACTCCTGTATGAAACATCGCAGAATTGAAAACACTACAACAACAAAATTCGGGTAAAACCCAGGACAAAAAAGCCCCAAAAACCATACCCGCCCCGAATTTGGGTAAAGACCCCAGAAGCCGGAGGAAACGACCGCACCACCACCAAACCCAGCTGGGGCATTCAGCCAGTCGTCGCAGCTAGATGAAAAAGGCGCGGCGCGGTGACGGACTGAATCTAACTCCCTCACCGAGTCGGATGGCAACCCAATCGCTTGCCCCGACCCCCAGAAATCTCCACAAGACCGAAAGAAACCCGCCCCCAAAACCTATAAAAAAAACCAAAGTATGAACTCATGCATACCACAAATCCTAAAGGTTACTAAAGAACCTAATAAAGTCGACCTGACGTTTTGAAAATATCTCGTGAAGCGAGAAGGGGAACGAAAATAAAAAAATATTTGATGGAAAGGTTTCCCAAAAAGAGACCGACCCTGCATACCCAACCAACCACCCTAAGTAAATCGTGCAGGTCTAGAAACTCTTTTACATCTAACTCCATCGTCAGAAAGACACACTTCGAAAAAGTAAAGAAGACTCAAGCACTCATCACGAAAGCAACTCACCTAAACACTTGCTTCACTATCAACAAAAGACTCAAGAAGAGTTCGACTAAAGGTCCAATCGCTATCTATGGTGGAAGTGGAAGAGCAGTTCACAGTAATTTTACTGTGAACTGAACTTCGCCCAAAATAGTGTACATATATTTTAATTGTTTTCATGTACATATTATATTAATAAAGGCATTTATTATTATTATTATTATTATTATTATAAGGAAGCGAGGAAATCCGTCACTCAAAAGGGTTTCACCTAATATAATCTAATGATAGGGAAAAGTACCATCCAATCGGTAATTGGGGAATCGCTCAAGGTGCTTAAATAGCACTCAAAAGCAAAAAAATATGCGGCTTAAAAGCACGCAATAAATAAGAAAAATCATAATAGAAATTGGTTATCAAGTCGAAAAGGTTGAGAATAATGTTGATAGTATACTACTATCCGTAGGGTGAATAGGCGAGATAAGCTAAACATGCACATACATCATCATACATAAAATCACATACATACAATCAGGCACACCAGAATTCACTCCTCCACTTGTCCTTCTCCAAAGTAAGGTTTTAAATCTTTAATATGCCAAACTCCAACGTTTTTCTTGTCGGGGACGGTCATTAACTGATAGGTAAGTGGGCCGGTAACTTTTTGTACTCTGCATTTGACATATTTAGGAGCCAATTTCTGATTGAAGGATTTAGATGCATCAGATAAGACGTAGTTCCTTTTCCAAACCAAATCATTGACATTGAATTTTAATGGACGCTTACGCAAGTTATAGTGCTTGGAATTGCGTTGGTAGGAATTATTGAGGCGTTTAACAACGTCTTGATAAAGTTCAGAAAGTTGGTTAACGCCTGAAGCCAGGTCTTCACGAGTTTCTAAAGATAATTCTTCTTCTTGGAAGTTCTTAAGACGACCGTAATAAGTCCCAGAAACTGGTACAGTCCTCCCAAAATTATAAGAAAGAAGGGGTGTAACCCGTCACCTCATGAACGGCGTCACGCAAAGCGTGTGCAACTTGATAAATGTGTTCGTCCCACGAACGATGATTATCCGAAACATAAGAACGAAGAGCAGTACCGATAACTCGGTTAACTCTCTCGACAAAATTGACTTGGGGATGGTAAGAAGCATTATACCAAACTTGTTGAACTTGGTATTGTTTCATCAAGGCTTTAAATTGGGAACTTATAAATTGTGGTCCGTTATCAACCATACATATTTGAGGAACACCAAAAATGAGCAAGACTTCGTTCTTCAAAAACTTGGATACTGCTTTAGCAGTGGCAGCGCGAACAGCTTTAACTAGGGTAAACTTGGTTAGCCAATCACATACAACTATGATAGAAGTGTTACCAGTTTTCGTGCGAGGTAAAGGACCCATTATGTCAATCGACAAACATTGAAAAGGGTATAAAATCTTCTTATTTTGGCCCATTAAACCAGGTCTAGCAAGCTGACTAACTTTACTCGCAGCACAAGTTTCACAATGGCGTATGTAACGGATGACATCGGCACGCATTTTAGGCCAGTAATATTGTTCGGAGATCTTACAAAAGGTTTTATAACCACCCAAGTGAGCAGATGTGGGACTGTCATGAAAGAGTTTGTAAATTTCAGTTCGGCGAGAACGAGGTATCACCTGTTTCCATTCCACTAAGTTGCTAACAATGGCATGACGGTTGGGAACATACTTAAAAAGTCGGTGATTTTCAATTTGCCAAGTAGGAAATTGATTAGGACTTTGGCTAACACGTTCAAGCATTTTTAAGTACCAAGAGTCTAAGTCACCATCAACAAGTTCTAGAGCGGAAACCTGATAGGAGGTCGCGATAAAGCATCGGGAACTACATTATGTTTGCCCTGTCGGTGTCGAATTGTAAAATCGTATTGCGACAGACGAACACTCCAACGGGCTAAACGGCCTGTGGGGTCTTTCATATTAGTAAGCCACAATAAGGAATAGTGGTCAGTTAACACAGTGAAATGTGTACCTTCGATATACGGTCTAAATTTCTCAATGCCAAAGATGACAGCTAAACACTCTCTCTCTGTGACAGAATAATTGCGTTCAGCCTTGTTAAGGGTACGTGAAGCATAAGCAATAACTTTTTCCTCATCGTCAATATTTTGTGTAAGAACACAACCGAGGCCAAAATTAGAGGCGTCACATTGTAACGTGAACGGTAGCGAAAAATTTGGACTACTCAAAACAGGAGCGGAGGTCAAACAAGATTTAATTTAATTAAATGATTTAAGAGCATCATCAGTCCAATGCACACGCTGCTTTTTAATACGACCTTTAATTAGGTCCGAAATAGGAGCAGTAATAGTGGCAAAATTTGGAACGAAGCGACGATACCAAGAAGCTAAGCCAATAAAGAGTTTGACTTCGATTACCGTATTTGGTTGAGGGTATTTAGTGATAGCCAAAATTTTATCAGTGTCCGTGCGTAAACCATTTTTATCGACAACAAAGCCGAGGTACGTAAGACTGGGACGGCAAAACTGACATTTGTCGATATTGACAGTTAAGTTAGCGTCTTTAAGACGGGTATAAACTTGCTCTAAGGTGTCCAAGTGTTCTTTAATAAAGGTTCCAGACACGATAACAATATCGTCTAAATACACGAAGATTTTTTCACCCAATAGCGGACCAAAAATGCTATCCATGAGACGTTGTTGACTGGCAGCTGCGTTCGCGATCCCAAACGGAACGACAGTAAACTCGAACAAACCACGTCTAGGGACTGTAAAAGCTGTTTTTCTCACGAATCAGGATGTAGAGGAATTTGGTGAAAAGCTTGCTTAAGATCGATGGACGTAAGATAACGTGCATCGCGCAATTTATCAAAATGCTATTTATATATGATAAAGGATAAGCATCCTTCTTGGTAACCGAATTTAATTTTCGACAGTCGAAACAAAGTCGATACGAACCATCTTTCTTTTTGACTAAGACCATTGGAGAACTCCAAGGAGATTTCGAGGGACCAATAATACCCATCTCTAACAAGCGATCAAGTTCGTGGTCGGAATGGACTTGCATAGCAGGAGACAAAGGATAGTATCTCTGCTTAATCGGAGATGCGTCACCCGTATCAATAGTGTGTACAACTAAATTAGTTAAGCCTAAAGTAGGACCAGAAATTTCAGCAAACTTCCCAACAACTTGGTCTAGAAGAAGTTTTTGTTGAACGGACAAATCAACTACGCCACAAATAGTCTGCAGCGAAAAAGTTTCAGCCACATCGAAGCGTCCAGCGACAAAATCAGTCTTTGCTCCAAAAGCGTAGCAAAAATCAACACCTAAAATTAGTGTAGACGGAATTGAGTCACAAATAACCGCATCGATGGACCTAGTAATACCATCAATGGTAATGGGTAAGGCAACAGTACCTAAAATATTTTGTAGCTGACCGTCAGCAGTAGTCAAGGTAAGCAGAGACTTATTGTTACACAATTTGAGATCATGTCTCTGAAGTAAATATAAACCGTTGCGCCCAATTAAAGTTTGATTGGCCCCTGTATCGCAAAGAGCGTGAATAGGTTCGCCATTAATATAAATGGTTAAATAAGGACGGTTGTCAGAAAGTTGTTTAGTAAAGGTGACTGAAGTATTACAAGTCATACGGCAAAATTCATTCACAGTTCGTAACCAAGATTCCCAAGATAAAGTATCAGCCTTATTATAATAGGAATAAGGAATAGATTGGCTGTGATATCTACCCTTTACTTTGCGTTTTTTTGGATGGCATTTAGGACAAGTGGCCAAATAACTATTTGCATGACCGCAAATATAACAAAAAATAGTCTTATCTGCTGAGCAACTATGGAAAGTATGGCCTAATTTACGGCAGTTCCAACAAGTGGTCGTACTTTTCGCACGGTTAGTTCTAGGACCAGGATGTTTAATTGTCATTTGTGCAGTCTGTGTCACAGGTTTTTTAAAAGTAGGCTGGTAAGCCAAGTCAGGTTCCAGTTGCAAGGATGAAGCAGCAGCAGGATTGCGATATTTAATATTCTGTAACTTAACGTCTTCCAGCTTTTTACACAGAAATGCAAGATGTTCTATATCGTGGACTACTGTTAAAGATAATTGAGTAGCGTAGAAAGGTTGCAAGTTTTTCATAATATGCTTAAGTTGAATTGATTCGGATGGTTTAACGAGTAAACGATCAAATAAATTAAGCAGCACAGCAATAAAAAGCGAGGGTTCATCAAAATCAGTAGGCAAAAAATCAGATCGCAACCTAGCTACCAATTCGTGCCAGTTTGAAACCCGGTGATGCATAGCACGGTACCATACTCACCCACGACCCGAGAAAAGGTCAACAGCACTAGAAAATAATTGGTCGTACGAAATGTTACGCCCTACTCTAAGTTCTTCGACACGTTGTAGGAAAGAATTTACCCCCATAGTAGTCGTGTCTCCATTAAATGATAAACCCCATTTGCATACCGGTACAGAAACTAAACCTACATGTCTAGGAAGAGACGTCGTAGAGTAATTATTGTGGTCTAATTCAGTTCGCAAATTAGCAGTAGCTGACATACTAGGTTGTTGTGTAAAAGGAGGATACGGATGTACGTGCTCATCAGAAAAAGATACCCTAGGTCGTTGGAACGTAGATGAAGCTAACCCAGCTGCTTCAATTATATTAGGGTGGTCAACAATATTATCTGCCATAGGTTCAATAGGGTCAGAATTAGGTGAAGCTACTGTATTAACAGAATCGACAAAATTAGTGGCATCAACATTTGAGGGCAAAGGATCTACTTGTAATTGCGAATCGTCATGCTCATTACTAAGTGACTGTAATAGATCTAAGCATTGACTAGTAAGAGTAGCATGCTCCTGTTCTAACCTAGAGGAGGGTTGTAGTCTGGTTAGTCGCGAATACAAATGCGTCAGCAGCATATCAAGCCGAACAAATTCTAAATCAGAAGGTGCCCTCGAGAAAGCAGTAACTAACACCGAAAGTTCAGTTAGTTTGCCTTTACAAGCATCAAGTTCGAATTGTACATCAAAGGGTGCTACTAAGTGATAAGCGCTAAGCAACTTAGGGTCAGCCTTTTCTAGTAACAGTTTCGCACGCAAGGTCCTACGACGTTGGTCGCCGTTGATACTTTCCACCGTGTCCTTATCTAAGCCTCTGAACAGTAGTTCATAGAGTAATTCATCCACACGAAGTGCGTTAACATTTATTTTGAAATAAATAATTTGGTCAAAATGTTAGAGAAGAATTGCAGGTTGCACAGCTAATGTAATACCAAAGTCGAGCCCCACACGTTTGGCGTCAGTGAAACAATAAAGAAGCCAACCTGCGATCGATTACTAATAATAATCTATGGTAGTATAATCGCAGATCAACCCCCTTATCATTTATACACCACGGTAGCTCTGAAATGTTCTTACTCACCGCAATGACCTAGCTAGCTTCAAATTTGGTGGCCTTGGGTCGCAGATTTCTATCATCAGCTGAACTGCTGCAAGCTCTTTTAATAATAGTAAAAAAACACAGGGCGCCAGAAATCACAGATTTCGAGAAATAAATAAAATTACAGCAACAATTAGGTTTATTTAATTAGTGATTAATAGTTGCTTGCAACATCGTAATTAAGTCTGTAAATTGTTTATCACAAGGTTTAAGTACAGTATATAATACAGTATACTATTAATGCTGAAAATGCAGTACGCACAAAAAATATGCGGACCTCTTTTGGGCTCTTGGATTGAATGTGATCACAACTCAATGAAGGAGTAAGCTTACCACTGTCACATGTTTTAACCGTTATCTCGGTAATAATAGTAAAATGGCGCGAGGGCACTTTTTACAAAATTCTTAATACGTATTCATTTAGCAAAACTTTAAATTTGTGAATTGTAAATTTGGGAACAATTAATACATTACGTTTTAAATTTGTAAAGCATAGATTTATGAACAATTAATACATTATGATTTAAATTTGTAAAGCGTAGATTTGTGAATAATTAATACATTACGTTTTAAATTTGTAAAGCGTAGTTTAAATTTGTAAATTGTAAATCGGAAGCGTCGTTACAATCGATTCAGCCAACAATTTATAGGCGGACGTGGTTATCAACAAAGGTTGAAACAAAACTAGCCTGGGTGGTGATAAAAAACGTTGCCGGCAGGCACTGAATTGGTCCAGGATTAGCTTAGCGTAAGCCGACAGCAATCTCGAACTCGTGGCAGAATTTGATAATGGAATAGACGCTCCTTGTACCACTTGGCAAGCTCAAGATGACATTCCAGAAAGGAGTTGCGGGTCCAAGTTATTGATTAGGGTGTTAATTAGGAAACCCAAATAAAGAGTCGTCTAAAAACGGCATCTAATAATGGCGTTTAAAAGTGACGTTGAAAAATGACGTCAAAGAGCTAATAAAAAAACGGAAAATTACTAAAATGAATATCAACAAGTAGCGTAGACATACCTGATTTTAGTCATCAGCTCACAAACGAAGTTAATTGGTGCAGTAGCACGCTGGAATGCCTTCGTAGAAGCAAGTTACTTCAACCGAATGCAGAAATAGAATGCCCGCAAAACAACGGAATAGCTGCTCGCTGGCGCAAAACGATAACAAATGAATTTCGGAAAAACCAAATCCAGCACTTTTGCGCGAACAAGATTTGATATCGTTTGAAATACAGCGAATTATATCTCAAGTGAAAATATACAGGCTGGCCCGGAATTGACTAAATGGCGAAACAAATAGCCGGAGCTAAAGATTGGTTTCAATTGATGCAATGCAACCAGAATTTGTTGAATTACTTAACCTTTCAGTAGTTGCCATTTCAGAATCTATTATATATACAGGCTGTCTCGCAAAGTTTTCCCGGCACTTAAGGAGCATGTTCTTGAGATCATTTCAAGCAAAAAAGTTCATATGAACATGTGCCCTATTCTCAGTAACTACTCATTCTGCCGTCATAAGCAAGAAGGCGGTATCTACAAAAAACGCGTTTCGTGATAAATGGCGAAACGTAACTTATTGATATTTCATCACCGTGCGGTACATGACCGTGGATTTTTATATATTATAAGTATGAATTTAATTGTGTTTTATATAAAAAGAGACAATATTCACATTTATATCAAAAATAAAGAAATTGTAGCGAAAAAATGTAGATACCGCCTTTTGACTTTAAATTGCAACAATCGACCGAACACTAAATACAGATTGAAAAAGCGGCATCTACTTGACAATGTTGTATAATGGAAGACTTGATACTATTAATTTAATGAAACAGCAGTTGGCCGTATCTGCACATTTGAGATCACGAAAACAGACAATAAAGGCGGTATCTAATAACAAAAGAAGAAGGCGGCTTCTACACGCAGATACTGCTTTTCACTTTTGCACATGGCGCCTTCTTGCGCTTTATAAGTAACAAAATTTCTGTAGATACCGCCGATAAATCATTTTGTACTGCTTTGATCTCATTAAGTAAAACGCTTAGATTAAAATTTGACTTTATTGCCGTAGTGTCATCTGCAACCAGCGTTATGTCGGCTTCTGGTGAGCCATTGTGCAGATCGTTGATGAAAATTAAAAATAACACGGGACCTAATATTGAGCCGTGCGGGTCTCGCTGAAGGATATTTTCCACAGTGGATTTGAGGTCACTACAGCATGTGAATTGCTTTCGGTTATTTAGGTATGAACTAATATAATCATATTCAAGCTTCCCTCCCAGAAACCGTAATATCACAATTTATTGTTTAATTAACAGCTAAGTGATGTTTGGTGAAACAAATAACAGAGAATTTATTAGCATAGTTGTTAATGAAAACTGAAACTAATGTTAGAATCTAGTAATTTCCAAGTTTTGTATTGGTAACACTTTTGAAATCTATCATATTGACAGGAAATTGTTAGCCTTATTTAAGCTAAACGACACAATAAATCGGAGGCGTACTCAACATTATGGTATGGCGCATTTCAAAACAGAATTAAGCACACACACAAAAGTAGCGACAATAACAATAGCAATAACAAAATAACAGAATTAACAAAATCAACAGCAACAGCAATTTTAACAATTTAAAACACAAAGAATCTGTCATATGACGTTAGTTAATACTATCCACCACCATTTATTATATAATGTAAAATTATTTGATTATCTTTTTCTGCATGTGGCCAATTAATAAAAAGCAAAATTAAAATATCACATAGCAAAAATTATTAAATAGTACCTATATGATAAGAAACATAAGGCTATTTCGAAACTATGTAAGCTACATTAACAATCAATAAAATTACACATGCTGTCTACACAACATAAAAGAATAATTAATGTCTAAATTAAGTATGAAAAATAATTTTAATGCATAAAGCATAACGGATATTTGGAGCTATTTAAGGTACATGTATGTATTATCTGTAACCTCATTTACCTTGCGGTGTCGAGGCTGGTGCTATATGCGCTGGCATCTGGCGGTACAATGATCAACTTGCCCCGGATTCGGGATACAGAGTTGGATCGCGCCTTTGGTGCTTGCGCAGCAACCATTGTATGAGGTGTGTGTCTTGGTGATGTGTTGACCTTGTTACTCTATCTCTTAGGTCTGTGGTTTGAGTAGAGCACAGTTAATTTGGTGCCCAACTGTGAATGGTCTCACTGAGCCCGATTCTAATCGCCAAGGATACGGAAAAATTCCGACCCCAGCTGGATTCGAACCGAGGACTTGCTTAATGCAAGCCTGGCGCTAACCCATCTGCGCCACGCAGCTTAATTTAAGGTACATAAACAATCAAAATATTTACATATTCTTTCAGTACAAAATAACAGAATAACTAATGTCTAAATTAAGTATGAAAAAGAATTGCAATGGATAAAGTATAAAGGATATTTCGAACCATTTAAGCTAAATAAACAATCAACATATTTACAAATTCTATCAACACAGAATAACAAAATAATTCTATTTATATTTCCAGAGTTCACATAACCACTTTCCTTTAAGATTTTTTTTTAATTGTAGGCATGCTGAATGGTACCATTTTATTCTAGATTTTCTGTCAGAACATTTTACCATTTGTTCGCCATCGTCTGGTTTCCTACAGTGACACCATAGCTGTAATCCATAATGAAAATAGGTATATAACATTGTAACATATAATTCACAAAAATTCAAACCTCTTCATCATCGGTGCCTATTACGATGTCACTGGAAAATAAACCAACACCTATAGCTCGCATGTCCATGGGGATGTCATCTGAACTTGGACCACCACTCGTAGATGGCATATCCATGGCGATGTCACTATAACTTGAATCCAAACCAGTGGCCATAGTTGGCATTTCAATTTGTTGTTTTTCTTTTGGCTCAGTGAAATACTTGGCATAGAGCTCAGGAAAAACAACTTTTCTGTGAAATTGCAATGCAATAGCACTTTTTCATTCCAAAAAATCAATGTCAAAATTGATTCTTTCTACAAAGAAATCTTTTCTGCTCCAGATGACAACAACGCAAAACGTTGTCCTGGTCAAAGCCATCTGCATTTGAATTTGAAAAGAATATGGATGCCTTTTGTCCAATTTTAGCTCCGTTTTTGTGCTAAAACATGTTTTTTAAATTTTAATTAATTCGCTAACTGACTTGTCTTTAGCACAGTATGGGCACTTCACCTGAACACATCCGTCTCCGCAAATATTACAATTTAAAATTCTATCTGGCGTTGCAGCAAAGTAGGGATACTCTTCATTTATAAATAAACCACAACTGGATACAAATGAATTGAGGTGAAGTGTCTCATGATGTTTCTCAAAATCACCAAGAGCCATTTTTTCGTGGTCACATCCATATATTCCTACAAAATTTAACAGTTACATAGAGTTTAGGTTGCTTTTATAAATGACTCACCAGCTTTGAAAGTACGTTTATACAAGTGAGGATAACACAGCCTTTTCAAAAAAGAGACAGAGGGCTTTTCGATCCATGTACCTACTATAGACGGCCTGAAAATTGGAAGCTGTGATACGCTCAGCTCGTAGCAAATACCACATTTTACATTTGCTTTGCTGACGTGTTTCTACTTCAATTTTTGTCGCCAATTCATGATTAATCTTAATTTCCGAACTTTTACACATAGTCTGTAAATTATTCAGACTTTCGTTTCTTAAATTATCACTGAAATAATTCACCAAGCTAATATTACTTATATCTGATTTGTCTTCCTCAAAATAAAAACAGTTCAGAGCTGAAATGAACCCGTCAGATTTATAGTACTGTAGAAACTGCAGAACTTCAGCCCTGGTCAAATTTGGAATATGTCGACTTTGGCTTTGCGGACCTATTTTTACACTGGGTTTTGTTGTTCTTGTGGGAAAGTCAACATCTTCAATTTTCTTATAAAAGTGCTTCTTTGACTTCGGACCTGTCCAATCTGCGAGGATATCCGTCACTGATTCTGTTTCTTTGGTGGCAAATTCAAGGGCAAAAAGTATTGCAGCTATATGCGTGCAAGCTTCGCCTAAGCCAGCAATGCAGTTGCAGTGGCTTGAGATAATCTGCCCCTTATCAGATAATATCAGCCACACATTTAGGGCAGGTTCGTTCACCCGTTATGAATGCATAACCTAAAACATAAATATTTAATGTTGTTTTATCGCTTTTGTGAAAGTACTTAGTTTTACCTTTTCCAACACACAACAGTTATTAAATTGTTTTGCTCTAATGTCCTGAATCCATCCATGAACTAACTGGGCAAAGGCATTCAAGGCTTTTGTATGCGGTAAGTTCACGTTGAGTAACTGGACTCACCCGGAAGATTAAGAAGTCTGTTAAAACTTCCTTTGTTATTTGGGGTAGGTTATCCAGGAACATGTCAAAATCCTTGCTGTTTAATGCATAAGGATCTTGTCCTCCTATTACATTTAGTTTGTCCAGGTAGTAAACGGTAAACGTGCAGTTTAGGTCACCCAGATGTAAACAAACCGATCAGCACCACTCCGGTCAGAATATGCAGGGTTGCCAGACTGAATGCATGCGCGTTTTCACGCGTTACTTGCTAACGATTATAAAATTACAAGAGTTTCGCCCAATAAAGATTTAGCCATTAATAAAGAGTTGCACGTTTCGTGCAATAGGCTATTTCTAGTTTTTGTTTTTATTAAATTTAGTACCAAGAAAATTCTTTCAGCAGAAGCGCTGTTGTGTGGCAATGACAAAATATTAAACGCGAATTCACGTAGTTACCAAATGTCTTTTCATTAGCTGAGTTTTTAAAAGTATTTAATTCAAACCAGTTCTCTTGCTTTACTTGCAGTTTCCCCTTCCTTGAGATTTGGTATTAAATGAGGATACTGTAAGAAATAAATAAGATTGACGCCGGATTTTGTCTACCAATTCCGCTTCGCCTGGCTGATCTGCTAATTTATTTTTGAGAGTTTCGTCTAATAAATGAGGATCAAAATGTACCAGAAATATTAAAAATGTACTTTTGTACAAACGGTTTCAAACTGTACCAGATTCATAGAATTGTACCAGGTCTGGCAACGCTGCTGTGCAACCGCCAATATTAAGAACACGCCCATTGCAGCTACTGCACATAGGCCGCGAGTGGAAATGTTGTGACCTTGGAAATGTTCTGGATTATTATAGAGGTATGATTAGTGCAACTCGGAGAAATTATTACAAAACCCGGAGCCGGGAGACGCGGTATAGAAACCCTGAGACTCCGGGTGAAACCTTGATAGGTGGTCACCCTACCTGTATGTACGGAAAATGAAAAGTTACTTAGTTTAGACAATGTAAAATCTGGCCAAATAACAAATCCTTTTAAAATATATTTATTGAACAATTAACACAAAACTAAAGATACATATCGACTGAACAACTCAAAGGGTATTCACATTTAATCCTTTTTGCACATTGCCCCCTTCCTCCGAATAAAATCTCCAGTTCTTATATTTGCTATTAAAGCCCGTTTCATGAGTAAACAAAATAAACTATGAACAATAACGTGAAGCCGCCGATCGGATGGCCTGCAATTCTCAGAACTCCTTTAAAACAGCTAATAAATGTAATAATAAGAATATATCTTCTACAGTTATATAAAAAAATTTGAATGCAATATCGAATTCAACACCTTTATCTAATTGCAAATTAACATTAAAGTGTACAAGATGCTGAAAAGGTTCAAGACTCTGCGTACTAGTGCGTACTATTTATTAGTGATCTGCTCTGCCAGTAACATTGCGCGTGGCTATAATAAAGAATAATAATACAGATGTCAACAATTTTAAAACTTTTTTATTTCTATCTCTTCTAAATTTTTCAGATTTTGCAAATTTTATGCCAGACTTGAAAACTAACAAAATTCATTTTCAATGCATTAAAGAAGGTTGGTAATTTGCAACTTCTGTAACTTTTTGCTACATTGTTCTACGATTTTTTAAATTAATTGTAATGGTTCAGAATTAGTCACGTTTATTTTCGCTCGTAAACAGGGCATTTAAAAATATACAGTTCGCGCTCCTAAAATCACTTAGTGAATTGCAGCTAGAAAAAATGTGTGCCTTATAATTTTCTTACGAAAATGATTTTGCAGTTTTGTTATGCCAAGGACGATACTTCTAAACATCGTTAGCAGTCGCATCATCGCATATAGAAAATTTCAACTTTTTCCATTGTTTTTCAATCGATGCTAAATATGTACCGCAAATTCATAAGTGGTGAATAGAAGGTTGCCTGACCGAGTAAAAGCACTTCTTGCACTTCACATTTATAGGAATAGCCACGCTCTAAATGACTGTCACCTTTTAATCGTCACAACCAAGCCGACTTTCAGCAGGTCGGAGATAAATCTGTCAGCGAGCATAGTTTGAAACAGGGAAAACGTAAAATATCTACTCTTTAAAGCAACATCGTTCATGAACGCCATCGTACAAGTTGAACAATAATAATGTACCGACTAACTGTAAACGTTACACATCTGCAACCATGTTTCCCGATAGAGACTATTGGAGTTTATCTGTTTATCCCACATTATTTTTAACCATGTACTGTACTTTGAAGTCAACTGGTAATTACAGTGGACCGTTTAGTGATCGAATGCTGTGTTCTCAAACCGTTTGAATTCTGAATTAAACCATTCATTTATGTACGGTCTAACCTACGTGTATGGGCAATAATCCTTGCTGGCTATTATTTCTTAGCTGTTTTATTATTTCTACTCCTTTCTCGTTCGTAGGGGTTTCTTCTTCGACATTGTTAGCTTCTATCTCCTGCTCTTGTATATCTTCATTATTTTGTATATGACAGAGTTATTGAAAATATTCTGCCCACCTTTCTGTTATTCCTTTTGTCCTCTATTAATTTTCCGTGTTTGTCTCTTAGCACTTTTGTCTTTGATCTTTCTACTCTCTAATAACAATTTGTAATTTCTTTATTAAGATATTTTTCTTCTAGCACGTTCAGTTGGTATTTCCTTTTTTTTCTCTGTACATTGTTTTACATTTCCTTACTTTATCTTTGTATTTGTATTTGTTTATTTCAAATGATACATGTAGCATTCTATTTCTTGCTTTACGTTTTTCTCTTATCTCTTTTTCACACTCAGCGTCGTGCCATCCTTGTTTTTTGTACAGTTATTTGGCCTCCTGTTTACTCACTGCACTCTTTACAACTGTTTCTATTATTTTTGCTTATTTCTCTGTATTTTCGGTTTCCTTTTCTGCTTCTAACCTTTCCGCTACATATTTTTTGTATTTTTCTCCTTTTGGTATAGCCCTGCAGGTTTATTCTTTTAGCTGTGTTTGTTTTCCTTTGTGTTGAGACATTGTTGCAGGTTATTAGCCGTGTTAGTCTTATCTCTACTACGTAATGATCACTATCTGTATGTGGTTCTTGATAAGTTATTACATCTTTTATATATTGTTTGCTTTTACTTTCTGTTAGAACATGGTCAATCTGGCTGACCGTCTTACCATTGGGCGATGTCCAGGTGCCTTTATATATTTTGTTATGCTGGTACCACGTGCTTTTGATTCATGTTTCTACTCATTGCAAAATATATGACTAGCTGTCCATTTTCATTTGTTTCTAAGTGCATTCTGTGTTTTCTTATGGTCAGTTGTAACGTTTCGCCCTGTAATTAAATTATTATTGTACTTTAAAAGTATAGTAGTTTAATTCAGCGCTTTATCAAACGTTGAATCTGTTCGCCACATGAAAAGGCGACAACGCATTCCCATTCGCAATGCGCTAAGCTGAGCAAAAGTACCGATAGAGTCGTTTTTCCTTTCCATTGGGAACCGCCGCCGGATGGACTGATAAGGCGCCGAAAAACACATATAAGGAAGCTACATCACCAGTCCGACATCTTGACATCTTTGATCTTGCGACATCTTGCAATTACCTGACCTGTCCCGTTCTGAATCCTGATTCCTCCTAACCTGGTTATTTTTCTGTTTTGTCAGCTCCTACTGGCTCGCAGAAAAAAACCGCATCCTGAAGGTACTAAAAGAAGTGGCAGCGCCTACTGTCAGCCTGAAGTAACTTCGAAAATGACCTGTTATTTTTCCGACCAAACCGCCTGCATTTATCCCTGCGCAAAGAATTTCTGAACACATATTTAAGAGCGACATAATAAGGTCGCAATTAACCAGATTTCACCGTGCTATTAACGCTCAAACCCGCAGAGGTTCCGCATTACCAGCCCGCAGCCGCTACCTAGAGATTGAAGAGATTCCGACTCGCCCGAGGGATCGCTGGACAACGCCCAAAAACACCTGCTCGAAGTCTGCATGGGTCGCTCCGCCAAGCGGCGGACGTATTTCTCCAACCGGGCCTTCAATCATCTGGGTTCTTGAACGTCCAGACATGACGTGCGTCGTAGCAGCTATTCTTCGCTGGCCCCGTCAATCATCACCGCAATTTGGGTTGCGGTCGGAACCAGGAAAAACTACAGCGTTTTAAGGAAACTTTAATTTGAGTTTGTAATATACAATTCATTTCGATTTTAATGTACCTAGTTACAAACATTATATTTATGTTTGACATTACCTGGTCTTATTACTAAACTATTCTATATTTGAACTTATTTATTTATTTCTCCGACTTGAGCTAACCGATCTGTAAATTTTGACGCCATTAATAAGGGGTTATAAACGTCACACAGTTGCTATATTGTTTTCCCCTCTATTATAGTGTTGCAGTCTCCCAGTACTATTTTTACATCATAGTTTGATATTTCGCCATATATTCTATCTACATTTCATAAAACTGTTCTTTTACCTCAATTTGCTTTTCTTAAATTGGAGCGTGTAAATTAATAAGGCTTTTTTTGTACTTTCCCTGTAATCTTAGCCAACATATTCTGTCCGTAATTGGTGTAAAGTTTATTCTTATTTCTTAGCCTGTTACCCACCATGAATCCCATCCCCAGCCTTCTGTTTTTCTTCACTCTTAAAAAATATATTTTCTTCTGCTTCACATGTATGATTTCCCAGTTGTTTCCTTTCCTGAATTGCTAATATATCCACTTTATATTTTTCTAACTCCCTTGCATTGAACTCAATACTACGTAACTGGAAAGGACGCGCAATGGCAAAGGCCTGAGGCAAATGGCTGAATTATGCAACCCGCAGTTGTTTAGTATCGCTGTCTCTCTCTCACTCATTCGGCTAAATACGTCAATTGGGCTTCGCTTAGTTTAAAATATTTTTTTTGGCAAAGTAATTAAAATAAAGGTTTTATTTTAATCTATAACATAAAATCGGTGCTCTCTTTGTATGCGTGTTTGCGTGTTTGCATGTTTGCGTCTATGTTTGTTCGCTATCTCCTCCGAAGATACTGGACCGATTAAGTTGTACGATGGCTTAAAAGTTTGCTAATTTTTAGTTTTAGATCGTAGGCCGGTTTTTATTTTCGAAAAAAGTGCGAACAAGTTTTAATTTAATTAACACCTCTAGACAGCAGGGCGGAGCGCCTTACGCCGTGCTCTATTAGCTCGGGTGCGCGCATTATTCAAACAAGAGAGGTG